>JXWZ01002386.1:0-41667 GCA_000956215.1 Anopheles farauti No. 4 | reverse complement strand
GTATATACTTTCAACAAAAGAGCAAATTAAATCAGATGCATATACAGTAAAGAAATAATGAAACAGCGCACAGTTCTGTTTACTTCGATCTTGGTTTATACTTACCACTCTGCGTAATAACTTTGAAGTTCACTTTAGCCTCCTAACGACGCAATTTAAGCCGGTTTTTGTAGCTCCTCCACAAACTTCCACCACTCGTTGGAACATCAGCGTTTTTAGTTGGAGGTTTCGTCTGGTTTTATTTATTCTTCCACCCATCCAAACAACACCAAACAGGGTTGTGTGAAATTTTTTTTTCTCTTCACCGAAACTGATGTGAAATTATAGAACGACTTATCGTCATTCCGTTCCACGATCCACCGACTGCGAGCGAGATGAGAATAGAGAAACCTTCCTGAGCTAAAACCCTAAGAAAATGAAGAGAGCTAAAAAGAAAAGAAAATATTGTTCAGAGAGCTGGGTAAGAATGCTCAAAATGTTGGGAGGGATGGATGTATCGTAAGATTTGCAGTAGAAATACCAAATTATTGGGAAGAGAAATTGATGAATCCTAACAAAACCCGACAGACGTGAAATGATCACAGGATACGAGTAGTAAGGAGGCCAGATGAACGTAAGCAATGTTCGTCGCTCAACTCACGCATACACTTTAACCGTCCCAAGAAACCATGGCCTACAAACTGCTACCAACATAGTGCCAAGACGGATTTCTTCCAGACATCATCTTCCAAGACACATCACTCTAAGAAAACGATGGAAGATAATCTTGAAACGAACGAACTGTAGTATTTTGTTGTGATGAAAAAAAAAACTTTGTGTGAAATACAAGGCAACCCTCATTCTCCAAGCATGCAAGTATCTACGAGATCAAAATCTCAGCATAAGAACCGATCGCACCAACGAAGATTGGGTCTGGAGGCAATCTTCAAGAGATCGATATTCTCCTATGCTCTAAGAACACGGATCACGGATGTCGTATAAGTGTGGGCATGGTACAAAGCAAGTGATTTATTTGAAAAATTATGGTAGAACCTTCGTGTCGACGTACCTCGAAGTAAAAAGAAACCTTCCATTGCGGGAAGTGAACCATACAGCCCTTCGAGAGTCACGTTTCCCACCAGCGGAAGGTCTCACTTTCGAGAATGACGAAGGTACTGCTTTAGCAAAACAAAAAATCCAACGTAAGACGACCATAACATGAACCACTGCGGTTGGAAACCGTACACCGGTGAAATTTGGGATCCGGGATCGGTGACGAATACGATGATGCAAGTGGCACAGCAATCGAAAACCCTACGGCGGATGTAGACAAAAAATCCAGCCTCGTCGTTAAAAATACGCACACATCCAAACAGACCCATAAAAATGGAAAATATGTCATCCGCATCGTCTACAACCCAACTCTAGTCCTTTTTACCGTCACACTGGTCAATAATTAAAACCATATGACTTTTAAACTGGTTTTGTTTGATATTTCATCAGAAAAATCAGGATTAAAAGGTTAAAAGGTTATGCATTACATAAAATCGATAATTGCTCAAAATAATATAAAAACTTTTTGTTTTTTTTTTAAATAGGCTTAAAATTCATGTTCTTCGATTATTTAACTATAAATTTAAAAAAAAAATTATGGGAAGAATTAAGTTTTTAAAATATTCACGTACACGTTTAAATATACATTTCATAGAATTTTTGTGGAGATTTAATGTGTTAACGTGTTCAATAGCTACCAGTGGGAAATATTTTATACACAATTAAAAACCAAAACCCATAGCCTCCAAACCTCAAAAGAAACTAAACATCATAAATAGACATTTATTTTACATTTATATAAATATAGATTTTATATAAATGTAAAAAAGATGATCTCTGCACCGATCTTGACTCAACAAGTGTAACAATAGTAACATATTTTTTTCAATATTGAACAAGCCAAAGAGGTACACCGAAAACCATGATCACTGAACAAGCCACAAAAAGATCTTGTACAAATGATACGCTGCTAGATCATTCTTTTACGGGGTTGCAAAGGATGCACCAACCCAACCTCCCTCAAAAACAAGAAAAGGAAATAAGTTATGCCGAAGGTTAACCGTCATTTCAATTGCGCAGTAATACCCATTCGCTATATTTTACCGTTTTCCAGCACAAACGCAGCAGCAGCAAGCGATTGATTGCGATATGTTCTTCTACTCGCCACATAATAACCGTCTTTTTATCTGCAGATTTCTTCGCTTTGGAATGTTCTTATGATTCGCAAAAAGACTTCATTCTCAGCACGTAACAAATCGGAATGGGTAACAACTTCCACCAACCTCGAACCCAAATTAGGGAATGAATGAAATAAGGCTGCGTTGCTGATAATAACAAACCATAGCGAACCGAAAAATGAAACTCTCATTCCACAACCAAGGAAGTGTATATAAAGAGGATGCTTAAAAGCAGTTGTTATAATCGATGAAATAAACTCAAAAACAAAAACAAAAGCCTGGAGCAAGCAACACAAGCGAGTATGTGGTGAGTGAGGTACTTCGCTAGCAAGGGAAAGTTGGATCGAAAGCTGAAGAAAAATAAATACACAAAAGTACCATCGGCCAGGATGTTCGGTTCCAATGCGAAGGAAGAATGTATATTTTTTTGTGAAAAATATATTCACTGCAAATGGAATAGATTTAAAAAAAAAGTAGATAGATAAGAAAATGTTATTACAAACGTTTTTATAGAGTATACTACAATAAGAAACTAATACATATTGTGTTCATGTTGTGAACATTTTGACAGCATTTTCAGCATTACTTTCTAGATTATGTTTTCAATATTAAACAAGGCAAAGAGGCTATTGTTATTGTGTGAACTGTTATCACATTCGGAAATATCCGTTAGTTATTGATTTTTGTTTGTGCATTAATGGTATGGTAGAAAGTGGTATGGTTCTCGAACATTTAGCAAAAGGATCATATTACAAGCATGTTAAGCAAGTTATATACGTGAATTTTTAATCTTGTCTTTGGCGTAACGACCGAAATCATGACTGCCGGTTTACCAGTTTACTAGACTCATTATACCACTATAGCTGGTTGGTCACTCCTCGCTAGGGGGAGACGGTCCGAATGGGATCATGGTACCGATCCTGTCGTGTGAAAGATCGGCGTCGCTACCACTACACTACTGGCCCACGGAATTATTGATTAAAATATTGTTTTATTTCGTTTATTTTCTTTTCAATGGTTTTGTTTTGTTTAAATATGATAAAATTACGCTATGGTTTGCCATAAACATTATTGTCTTTGCACCTTCTATATGTCCAAACTTTTTTCGGATATCGTTTACCAATACAATCACGTTTCATAACACATGTAAAATATTTTCACAATTTAATTGTTACTTTTACGACTACTTTTAAGAAAACATTAAATGGGTGAATTAAATGTTCGTTTTAAACTTCTATATTTTCTAGTCACTAAATAAACTCTAAAAAAAAATCAACAACATTTCGAAATATGAGTTCAAGTAAAACACACAAAAAATAACACAACATGTGTTGAACAGTTTTATTGGCTTTATGTCATGATATCTGAATAGTAAACTCGTACCTCGCCCTCTCTCATCCTATTTCTTTCAAAGTGTAAACACGTTTGCATTTATGGCCATCTTACCCTTGGCCAACTTAGTGTGTTGTTAGCAAAATGTTTATAAAATCATTTGACTATTGATCTTCGTCCCTCGATCTTTGCCCTCTCATAAACGCTTCGTTTGATACTTAAACATACACATACAATACCAAAATACGAGTTCATTACGAAACACGTTGCAAATGCAGCGACAAAGAAACGCAAAGAGAAATGACATGCAAATACTGCACAAATATTCAAATCGCATGGGCGCTCAGCAAACTTTCGACAACGCCAAGTACATCGAATAACACAACCGAAACGCAGCAGTCAGATCCGGTGTAATTTGAATGTTTTCGTAGCCTTTGATGACGTTTCTCCAACTTCCATCTGCCAATGAGAAGGAGAGGCGCAAAAATTCGGGTTTGGTGTAATAGTATCTGTGCTTATTAGCTGGTTTTACTTCTCTCTCTCTCTCTCTCTCTTTGCTTTCTTGGTCGTGAGCCGTCTCTGCTACATTGCATACACGCACTGTACCTCAAACTGCAGTTTGCACACTTGCTAGCGTTTGTTTGTCGCGTTGTATTGGTGCCAATTTTCTGCTTCCACTGCCGATTATTTATTTATGTTTATGATGCTTTTATGTCCTTCTATACCGTTCATACTTACGCCAGTGACTTGCCATTACATTTTACTGCCATTTTGCTGGTAATTTAAGTGCCCCTGCTGATGACACAACGACGGAGGTGTCCGTTGCGACGAAAAAAGGCGAATGACCAGACGATCGCCGAGTGCCGCGTGTGGTTTACACATACGAATGATCACGTACTACAGCATGAAGAAGGCTGGTAGTACATATATGTAAGGGAACTTTGGCATTTTTCGTTTTATTTTCGGTGCTAAATTAAAGTCATGTTGAATACGCGTTAGTTTGCAACCTTTGAATTCATTTACCTTTTTTAGCTCCAATTCCCGTAAAGTTACGCGGCCTGAAATATTACACTGTTGTTTTGGAGCATAAATGCTAAAAAACATGTACGTGCTTTTAAATTACCTGTTTGAGGAAACCGTTTTTTCGTTCTGCATACTATTTACTGCTTCCTTGTCAGAATGTAACTAATTGTACGACGGAAGCAACAGAATGCCGAAGCATCTTTTAAGGACCGAAAAAATCCCACCCAAAACGGTTTATTTCCTCCGTTTTTACGCCTAGCGAAAGTAAAATCCAAGGGGGTCACAAACATCATCGTATGATGTTATAACACTACAATTAGCCATGGAAGCGATCACATTAATCTTCACTTAATAGATGTATTCTTTCGCAATTTCGCAGGGTGGGTCATTAATTGGAAATCAACTTTACGAAGCTGTTTGAGTGGCTTTTGTTTTTAAAACAATATGAAGCGTAGGGATTGAATAATCCCTGTACTACTTACTACTGTAATGTGAAGTTCCTAACGATATCATGATAACTACAAGCTGT
The DNA here is from genome assembly GCA_000956215.1 of Anopheles farauti No. 4. Classification (NCBI taxonomy): domain Eukaryota; kingdom Metazoa; phylum Arthropoda; class Insecta; order Diptera; family Culicidae; genus Anopheles; species Anopheles farauti No. 4. The sequence goes on along the minus strand of JXWZ01002386.1, from coordinate 36,573 downwards.
AGGATGTTTGCTGTAGCATTTACAAAACCATTCAATGGAGCATTTTTCCATCTTGGTCCACATGTTCAAAAGCCAATCATATTTGGAACAAATGGCGTGTTACCAATATTAATAAAAATGTCTTCAATAATACCTTCAAATTTCGATTGGCGTTTTCAGATATTAAATAATAAAACAAAAACAAAAATGTTCAAATCATATGAAAAAAAAACAAATAAAATGCAACTAACAAAAGTATTTATTTTTTATTTCATTTTATTTGAAAAACTGATTTATTAATGTTATGATTTTTAATTTAAATTTTAGATTTAGTTGTAGTTTGTTTAATTCATTGCTTATTATAAGTTAAGATACTTTAAAAAAATTTTGTTGTTCCATGTACTTCCGTCTAATTTTGTTCAAAATATATTTCTTGCAAGAAAATATATTTGCAGCAATTGATCGAACTATTTTTCTTATAAAACCATTTTATAATAATTTACTTATCATTTTTTTTCAACCACAGAATACTTTTACACGTAGAAGAATTATGTCGAAGCACTGAACTTCGAAATTAAAACAAAAAGCAAAAGTTAGCTACTATTAAGTGTCAATATGCGCTCTTCTTACATTTATTACACAAACTATGATCATTAACAATTTTGTAGACATTTGATGAATATTTCAACACTAAGCAATCGGATAAAGTCGGTCTTACTAACCAGTGGTTTGGCTAATGATACTGAACGGATGGCTATAAGCGCATGTTGCAGAAATGTAAAAGTCGTTTTTCCACCTCCATTGCTTATTTAAGCATTTTCCCACTTTGACCTAACGAACAACATGGTTTTTGTTTCAAGGCAGGACAGAATATTCACCTCATTTTCTCTTTGGAACTGAGCCATGTTTTTCGTTTTCTAAAACCTTCATTTCCATTTGAACGCTAGATAACACTCATAAACATAATGTGCAACGCGTCAATGACCGCTAGAGACTCACTAGAAAAATATTCGTGAAGAAGGAGATACCTCGTTACCTAAATGGCCTCAGTATGGCTGTGCTGGTTTCTAGATCACTGCAAACGTTTCAGAGGTTGTACAAAAACAAAAGGTTTAACCAAAACGTGGCCTCGAATGTTACTGGAAACATAAAATAAGACGAGATTTTGTCGATTTAGTTTAACGACATTAGTGAACAGCGAGACGCGGTCAGAAAGATAGCCAGGGCAAACCAGTCTTCGGTCTGTAGGAACCATTATATAATCGGAAAAAAACATACGACCCGCGATGTTTTGGTTATTTAAAAAAGAAACATATGGGACCATCTATGTCTCCCAAAAAGCTTAAAAATATTTAGGAAAAACTTGCTTGTTAGGTCACCACATATCCATTCTATATCGCGACAAACCGGTTCGTTTATTTCTCCACCAGAACTTTAGAAATGTGTTGATGATGGTTTTCAGGAACGCTAGTGGTTGAAATTTGTAGGCTCTCGCGATTGTTCTTTACGTCACGAAGTTTTCATTGTGGATACTCTAAGACAGGATATGCTAGTATGATAAGACGTCATAAAATCGAGTTTCTCTACGAATGACCTCTGCAAAACAAACTTTGCATTTGGGTGTTATTTTTGCACTAAAAGCATGCTCACATACGGAAAGCGACATTAAACCTCAAAAAAAAAACAACACAGCTTACTAACTCATGGGATAATATTTTCCCATCCATTTGGCAGTGGTAGACGAAACGAGAGAACTAACTATCCGGTCAGACGATGCGTTCCATTTTAATTTATTTAGTTAGGTTTTTTTCTTGTTACTCTGTTGTTGTGTCCTCACTCTCTATGTTGCCTCCCCAGTGCTCTGTCATTTTATCATTATTTGTGTCACTTCTTTGTATGCCACCACCATCATCTTCATGCACGACTCCATGCGAAAATTGTGAATAAGCAGATAAACACGACGAACGACCACACGATGTCAACCGAGACTTGCTGAGCGAAGCAAAAACAACCGAGACAAACCGTCCGATCGTCAAACTCACCAGCTGCTACCAGCCACATCGCGGGAAAACAAAAAACCCCGAACCCGCAGATCGTGGCGTCCCGATTGTAACCGGGACAAGCAACATATGATGACGATTATACACGTTCCACAAGCCTTCTTCTATGTATCTTTCAATAGTCTTTGTTTGGAGCGCTTACACCGAAGTTTTGCGGTTGAGTTTTGGATGAACTTGTTTCTGGCCAAGTTGAGCGGGGAAAAATGAATGAGTCAAAAGGATGGACGCTGAAGCCGAAACAGATATTCAATCAAACTTGTAGTGGTATCCCAAAATGTCTCGACGCATCTGAAACCATTTTAAGGCCACTTATAGAGTATAAAGTCACCGAGTAAATGACAGATAAAGAATATTATTTATAGAACACATGAATACTTTTCAGGAAAACATAGACGTTAAAACATGTGGTGAAAAAATGTAACAAAACAAATGTCTAAAATATGACTGCCACACTGCTACATAAAACCAACATATTGTCTGGTTATATTGAAAAAAAAAAACAAACAAGCAGACCATAGATAGTCATTGAAATTCGGGACTTGGTATGGTTTGATTTGAAATCCATCAATAAATTAATTTGGCAATTACATAATTTATATTTGAATTTAAATTACTTCAATAAATTTTCAACTTAACACTAAAAAAGAAATTTTATACTTAAATTATTTAATTTAAAATGATTTATCAATTTCACTATCATGACATCATAGCATTAACTGGCATGTCTAATAATGTTCTAATGGCTAATAATGTCAACTGGATTGAAGGAAGTTTATACAAAGCACATCTAAATAAGACATACCATATTTTTATTCTTGTTATAAACCTGCAGCAATTAGATGCAGTACACAATTTTAAGCGACACATCTAACCCATTGATTACATTCCGAGCGTATAGGCCGTTAATTTATACTACTCGCTACATCGCAACTCATCAAACCATAGCCCTTATAGCGTACAGTGCCGATCGTTAGTCTCCCGCGTCGAGTGACCAGGAATCGACCGTTCCCGAGTGCGCATAAACTTGCTGATTGTTGGCTTGCTGGTTCATGCGCTCCGCAATTAAATTAAATTATTCGATCGCCATTACTCAGTTCCAATCAAATTTACGTCGAGTGCCACTGGTGGGATCGAGGATGATTACTGCTTTCTTAACCATAAACGAACAGAAGCGCAATGTTACGTTGCACAATATTTGTCATTTACTAACCGAAAGCATATGATAGTTTGAGAGATGTTGGTCATATATTGGGTTCCTTTTTTTAAGGTTAATGGCAGCTGTAACATGGCGTTATGCAGTGAAATTAAATATTATAATTAGTAGGGATTTTGAGTTATCAACAAGCGTCTCAAAGTTCAGCTTCTAAAAACCATTGCCCATTCCAAACATAAAGGTTCGTGTTACCTGCAACGAGAGTAACGTGGTTAATAACGGAGCTTATGCAACACAAAAGATGCCTTTTCATCACTTATATATAACAGGGCTATCGCTTGATCATCAACAACTGGTAAAAACATACCATACAGTGTAATACAGTAACATTTTTGATTCAGTTACTTTTGCTTTCAATATTTGAACAACAAATGTTGCAGAACATTAACATTGTACATTATCCATTCTGCAAACCAACCGAAAAGATTTGGTTTAACAAGGCAGTTTGAACGTTAAATTGTTTTAAATTACCAACCAAAGTAATCCACTAGTGGCAAACCTTCTCGACTTTTCGCAAAACGTGTCGTCGTAGCACCGACAGCAACATTGCCGGGTGAGCCGGAAACTCACGCGTCACTCTCGTATCACGTCTACGTCAGAGCGAAGATTGCAATCTAATTACGTTCCCAGAGCGTATGAAACGCATGCACACAAAAACATTCAAGCAGTTGTAGATACGTGTCGCGATAGCGGTATAATATAAGTGGGAAGGTAACGACAAAAAACCCCATCAGAATTGCGAGGAAATCCCACAGTTCTATTCCTTTTTTTCTAAACCGACCCACGGTAGTATGGTGTTATTTAGGAGACCAAAACGTTTAAAACTGGGTAAAGCAGAAATTTTTGAAACGTATTTAGAACGATCGCTGCTAAACCGGAAAGAAAATATTATTCGTGTTTGTAGCTAATGAGTTCTTTATTAGGTGCGTTTTTTTAATGTTTCTATAAGCTCTCCTTGTAGCACAATTCGCAATAAAACGTGATGAATGAATTTGTTTATTTTCTAAATTGCTCGAGCATCATTGCGTTGCAAAGTGTTAAAAGACGTGACGTTAGAAGGTTTGATAACGTTTCACCGTCAACAACATCCCTTCTTACCACAAATCCACTGGCCCCTTACGATTGTGATCTGATTGCTATGAAGAGTTCGAATCCAATAACGCCATCTGGCGGAATGAAACATTTTGCTGAGATAACTTGCAAAAGGTTATCTTATGGAAACGTAGCAGTTTTAGAAGGTGCAAGACACATAAAGAAATGCAAGCAATAAATGCCAACAGAGAATGAACATCAAAAGTAAACAGTAAAGTAAACGCAAATCGGTAGCATTACATTTAACCGTATTAATTTAAAATTCTAGTTACTAGTTGACACATACTAGTAGCTGACTGGATCCACCAATATACGCCGGTTCTGTTGTGTCTCTGCTGTGCTTAGCAGATATGCATGAATATTTCCAAATCAACTTTTTTACAACAAAAACACTCTCCTGAAGGTGAAAGAGGTCACGGAAGTGCAGTGGAGCATTCGAACGTGAAGCAAAAACATCACAAACCAACAGACCAACTGCGAAGTAACCCAGACCGCGACATGTTCCGTTTACCAGAAAAACAGTTAAAACAAGCCCAGTTCTGTGTTCGCGCGTGAGCGCAAATAGACATCTAGGGAACCGGGAAGCTAGCATCACATACAATCCCCAACTTCCTCTAGTGGCATCAACCGTTTTTGTCCACCAGTAAAATGTCAAACAATGGGATCGAAAGCAGTCAGTGCTGCTCCCATTATGGGTTTGGAGAACCCATGGAGAACCGAAGAAAACGTACGACTAATGCTAGTGTCCTCCAGTCTCGGTGCTGGTTTGGTTTGTTGCTGTCAAACTGACTGCTTGCGTTTCTCCACACTTCGGCATTAAACGCGTCGCTCTAAGTGGGGCTTCTTGTGTTTTGCAAACGTTGTAAAAAATGGCTATAGTCGGCCGGATCGCCTTGGACCATTTAGCAGATCGTGGCGCGAAGGTTCACTCGGATGATTCGCCCTCTACAAACAGGGGAGAATGAAAGCTTTTCGCTGTGCAGTAAACTCGAAGGGGATGATTATAAGAACACAATTGTATTTAAGGGTGACTTTTTGCAAAGACTTGATCTTCTTCAGGTTCTAGTCCCAATACAGTTATATGAAAATGGGTTTAGTCTAATGAGAATACTTTTTAAATTCTCATTGATTTATGAATAAATAATATATGTTACAATATTGGCTAGCTACGTGAAACTATAATGTAGTAATAAAAAATTTTTTTCAAGGATTATATTAAATTAACATTAAACATAATAAAGCTATCATCACGTTTATAACGGATTGAAAGCGTGCCCTTCTTCATGTAATTTTATTTCCTCAAACGTTCCACATACAATTTTAACTTGATTCAACTTGTTTGCTTACTGAAGAAAAAATTAAATCAGATAATAGTTTGTGAAAGTTTCATGAGGAATCGAAACTGATTGGAATAAGCTAGATAAAATAAAGGCTACATGAAAAGCAGTGTGTAATGTTAATGTTAGTAAACAACCAAAAATGTAAAAAGCGATCAACATTTTGAAGCTTAGAACCTACTATAAAATTTCATCTTTATATTACAAGTCGGTAAAGTATATAATCATGCATGTGTCATGTTTGCGTCATACTATTTTGAAATATTATTGCTCTTGTATCATTACAAAAATTACAGAAATCTCAACTGACTAACGAGCTAATAATAAACGGTACAACCACTGCGAGATACGAGTTGGTTTTCGTGACCGATAAATTGTACCATTCCTTTCTCACCAAGCACACACTACGTCACGATGTAAGTAGGTTTTCTGCACCACCAACACCATTACCAGTCTCTAGTTCTGTGTTGAGCAAAGCTGCGCAATAAACAGCGCAGTCCTAAATGTTTACTGAAGCCGTGAAGCTAGTTTGCCGATAGAGAACCGAAGCTCGCATGCTGGCAATGCGGTTTGCAATGGAAAAAACGCTCGATCTCTGAAGATCAATTTGAGTTGCGTAGTGTGCATAAAGTGTGGAGTGTGGAAAAAGATGGCCAAGGAAAGGAAACCTCAATTTCACCAAGAGATTTCGATCGAAATATGTAACTGGGGTTCCCCTACATCAACGGTGCAGATCTGTCTACTTTTCGACGAGATGATCTTCAGTGCGATCCCCGCTTAGGAGTACTCCATACAAGCTCGCGAAGTTCCACATACAAACAGGATCGAAAGAAAGGGACACTGTAGGGGACACATAATTCCCGCTGTGATCAGCCAGCGCCTATCATTTGATACCATTGGAAACGGCCTCTCCTACGACGATCGTGTTTTACCGCAACAGCTCCAGTCTTGATCTTACCAACAAATCAACGAAGTAAAGTTCGACCCAACACGGTGCAACGGCTCGGCACAAGAAAAAGGTTATCGCGAGTGGGCTGAATGATGCTGGAAACCACATGCTACAGCAACAACAACAACAAAAACAAGCATGAAAAAGAAAAGTCAAACTCACTCTACATAAAGGGCCTGTCTCGATCGGCACATTTTGTTTTTTTTTTTTGGACAGTAAGCGAAAGAGGGCTCTACGTCTCTTCAATTGGTTGGGTCCGACGTAGAGCACCATCCAAGCCACCATTTTAGGTCGTTTTCCAATGCGCGCCTTATTTGCTGATGCACCAACGGACGCGATCGTTCACAGACGGGGTCCATGGTAATCATCATCGTTCGAACGATCGCACAGAAACAAAGAAGCAGGAACACGATTATCGAGACGAACGTGGGCTCAAAGAAAAATAAGAAGTGTCTGCGCCAGTTAAAGGTAAAGTGTGACAGATGGTTGAGTTGAAAACGGCTCAAACTGCAAAAGGGCTGCCGTAGCGGCAAGGATGAAAATGGGCCCTTGAAGCAGAGTTGTAGATCTTGGGCCTTCTTTCCTACCGGTAGGTAGGAGGAACTATGTGGCGTTGTTTTATACTGCCTTGAAACCCTTTACATTTAAGGTTTCATGCTACATGAAAACCTATTTTGATGAGAAATCACCAACACCAATACAACGTGCGTGTATATCTCTTTCTTCATGGCTTCTTTTACAGTTGTACAAATTTACACTGCATGACGAATGGACCTTAACAGAACACCCTGGCTCACACAAAATGAACCAATAACGAATCCGGACGGGGTTGAATTTTTCGTATAACCTTTCGAAACTCTATACCATCCGAAGCGTCGTTAGCGTGAGTCCTCGGTTGTACGCAGTGCTTTCGTTTGCCTTTTTTGACCTAAGGTCTTCAATCACTGCCGCCGGGATCGTAGTGCAGCCCTAGTCAATGAGGTTCAACTAAGAAATATAAAAAAAAGCTAAAGCAAGACTCCAGAACCTGAGCCGAAAATGCGCCGTTGCCACGACCGTAGCTGGTGTGTCTGGTGTTGGAAAGAGCATCAAATTATATGCATCATGCACCGACATCCCTAGACCAAGAAGAAACACACAAACCTACAGTCGTCCTCTGGGTTTGGTTTCTTGGTTTGTAGTTGATGTTGTTGATGCTTTATTCTACTCGACTATTTCTTCCAACCATACATTGCTTAGAGCTAGCTTGTGGGACACATACATATGCATGTGCTCTGCTCACTAAATTTAACCATTCGCACTCGATGCATTTAACTGGAACTATTTAAAATATTCTTTCTTTGCTCGACTTGTTCGTATGATCGATTGTATGATTGTATGATCGATTGAAGAAAATGTCACGATCTACTTATATCCACCAACCATGCTACAAGTCATGTTAGAATAAATATAGTTTTCTGCTAACCATAAACACATACAAAACCGTCGCCGTCGGATCAGAGTAGAGGAGGAGGAACGGAGTTTTCGAAGAGGAACGATTTTTCGGGTTATATGCGTAATTAAAGGTGATCGAAAATTTTTATTTTCGCACCACATAAATCATAGACAGACGAGTCTTACATAAATTACGAACACGACAGCAAAAAAAAAACAAAAAAAAAAAGATATCGAAGATCCATTGAGTTGACTGTTTAAATTTTCTAATGATACTGAATTAAATAACAAAAACACATGTAACAATAAGCAGAAAACGTATGCTAGCAAATAGCATATTTACAGCTCAAATTAACTTAGACAGAAACACTTTTGTTTTGCAATACTTTTTAAGGATCATTTTAAAATACTTCACCTTACAATTAGCACATTATCATTCCTATCACGGAATACATGATTTGCTTTCAAAGTAGATCAATCGATATCGTTAAAACACACACAACCTGCACCGTATAGAAGTAATATAAACTGCAGCGATTCCCTTTGCCTTGCGTATATGCACTTCTACGCATAGCCGATTAAAATCTTCTGCCTGTAGAGTTTGATAACAAAAAAAATTAAAAAAAAAACACCTGATTGCACGCACACATGGATAGCGCCTGCCATAGCAGCTTCAACTGCGGCGACAGCAGCAGCAGAAGCAGCTGCTGCAAAGGAAATGATTATATTATCCGGTTCTCCTTTATTTATTTTTATACTTCTTCATACTGTTTTCCTTTTCTCCTTTGGAGTTTATTTTACTGCAACATCGCATCATGGCTGCCACAACGATGTGCCGGTATACCGGCCTATGTTTCGTGTATGTTTGTTATATGCTCTCGCATTTCAACGCATTCATGCGCCAGGGTTTTTTTGTTGTGCTCCACTCACTCTCCCTCCCCGTCATTCTTCCGCCACCAACGAAGCAGGTTTGATCTTTCTGACCACCGTTGTTTTTTGTGCTCTCTTTGTTTTGTGTTTCAATTCGTCGAGTTGGGTTTCCCTATGCTTAAACGTGCCTTTTCCTGTCCTGTTAGTTACATTCAGGGGTTTTTTTTTGTCACTTTACTTTGGTATCACCGTATAGGAAACAGCTGTAGCATTTAGAATAGGAGCAAATATAAAATAATCGTTTTATTCATAAACAAATCGTTGTAAATCGTTATACTTATAGTAACTTGTAGTAACTTTTACCAAAAGGAAATTAGTTATAAATTACTTATAAAAGTTATAAATTAGCTAGTTATAAATTACCAAAATGAAATTAGTTATAAATTACCCATTAGGAAATTACTGAATAAATGATCCATATAATCTTACCGTATCCAGTTATGTATACGGTCAGTTTAAATACCATCGATATCACATTCGCGTGTCAATGCACGATTGAGAACCATTTCGCATGTGCGCGTGTCACCCTAAAATAGTTTTATCCATTATTTCCATTCTATACGGACCTCCTTTGTCCGGATTGTCATCCACCAGTGCGACGTGCATTCATCCGTGACGATCTGCGCTGATTATCACTGATCGTACCACATAACAGTGTATGGAGAAAACATGACAATGAATTCGATAAACACATGTAGCTTCCACACTACCTACCTCCACACACCCAACACCGAGCCACACATCAGCGCAAAACGTGGGTCACGTTCGCGACCCATGCGTCGAAGGGTATTTTTCTCGATTGCTCATGCAAACAAGGCAAGTTTAGCTGTTGTCACCCGGTGCAATCGGCTGATAACAAGTGCATTCTACAAAGGGTTTTATTTTATAAATTCATTTCTTTTTAAAAATATTCAACAATTGTGTACAATGTCAGATTACTATATCTAAAAGCAAAGGTAGGAAGTAAGAATAAGTAACAAAATCAACATGTTACAAAAATTGGATACGCTATAGTTTAACCCGACACGTACGCTTTTCCTCCAATCTCTCGGTCACTTTGTGTAACGCTTATTACCAAGTACGTCGCGAACACGACGAATTATCTTTTGCAGTGAAACAAATATCAGAAGATACTAACCGTAACAACAATGCGGTGAACGTGTGCTTAGACAATAAAACAGGTACCAAAGATTTCGCAGTGCTGAGTAAAAAAGGTTTAAAAACAATTTTTACCACAAACAATAAGTAACACATAAATAAAATAAGCCAAAGTTATAAAAATTCTAAAATCTTAGAATAGAATAACGGTTAATAGAATGAAAATAATAAAACCTTATATCAAAGATTGCAAAAACACATACATATATGAAAACGATAAAACATTAGAGACAATAGAACACTGACACTAACACTAACACTAACACCAAATAGAATAGAACAAAACAAAAACTACTTTCATTGTTGACAAAAGAGTATAAATAAAATAAATTTACTAACAAAATTACACACAAAGCATTAAGTATCTAATATTTGCTTTCTCTGTTTGCAATATTGAGTTCATTTTTGTGATAAAGATTCGTATGCCGATGTGCTAATCAGATTAAATTACCAACTCGCCACATTCAAAGGAGTTAAATAAGTTAAACAATTTCACTTTTCATAGTAGGTTCACGCACTGCCGCTAAAGTTAAAGTGCAAGCACATGGGATCGTTCGGCGAAGGTGCGCAACTTCCATCCATCAATTCAGTCGGACCATCTGGCATCGGAATCAAGTGGTAGGTGAGTAGGCAATCGACCCCACCACACCACAATCAAGTTAATTTATCCAAAACGGCCCAAAGTCTAACCCGGACAGACACTCCTAGCCTGCATCTTCAGCGATTTCGCGATTTGGTTTTATTTTCCTGTGGCATCGTTTTCTTTCTACCTCTCTCTCTCTCTCTCTCTCTCTCTCTCTCTCTTTCTTTCGCTCTTTTTTCTTTCTTTCTCTCGTTTTTCTCACTTTCTTTCTCTCTTTCTTCATCTCTATTTATTCCTCTCTTTCTTCCTATCTCTCTTTATTTTTTTCTCACTCTCTTTCTCTTTTTCTCTCTTTCTCTCTCACCATTTCTTATTCACTCTTTCTATCTATCTTCTCTCTTTATTTCTCCACGGAAACCACGAAAACCAGACAAACACCAGGTTGGCGAATTAGGAGCCGACTGCAATTGCGGTGCAAAATTGGATGCTCACTACCAGATTCCTACTGCCGGGTCTCTTTCTCTCGGTGATCCGGATGCTAAACCGGGTCAGCGTATAATTGTGTGTTTGACTGTGAGCAGACAGTTCTGCAGTTTGGGATTTTCCGTTCGAAACGCTTTTCGATGTGAGGCTGCACTTTTCCCTAATCTTGCGCTACAGACCGGACCGGATAATTGCACGTTACAAAACGACTGTGTGCTCGAATTTTGCACCTGGTATGCAAAAGCATTCACATTGAGGGAGTAAATCTGGGTGAGCATTCGAGCTTCATCCTAGCCGTGAATCGATATCTAGCACCATCTTGTCTCGCAACGAAGAGTTAATAAAAAAAATATATATATATTTTAATATATTCAAGTCTGGTACATGTCAAGAACATATATAAATTATTCCTAAGCGAAGAATTTAATTACATTGTTTTTTTTCGTGAAGATCATTAATCCGCCTGATATACTCTTACAAAAATTACACCTTTTACAAAACTAAGTTATGAATGTTTCAAAAATATAGACAAAATTTCCGGTTTCGGTACAAATAAATACAGTTACTTTCTTCTTCGAATTATTCCAGGTTATAGGTTATTTTTCATCAGATTAACATGTTTTAATAGTTACTTCTGGCATTTTACTCTATAATCATCTCGTAGAGCAAAGCAACAAAATCTTCAAGTTGCCAAGCGATTAGTCTTTCGTTTCGACAACATCGATGATTGATTGATGATAGAGGAATAATCTAAAATTAATTTTCCATTGTGCATCAACACACATACAGTCTGGTTCGACAAAATGAGCGTGTTTGATAAAGGAGTCTATGTTTGTCTGAAGTAAGCACAACCGGTTAGTATTTCTCCGCCATTTTTCTTATGTTTGTGTATACTATCTAATCTTACGGTACGGATTCTGATACTTTCGAAGCGAATGAAAGCCCTACGTTACTGCTGTGACATCAAATGATTACACTACTGCAATTCGTAACATCAAACCACTCTTTCTCTAATCTGTTTTAAGTGGCTCCCGCTACATATGTCCCCGCTGTCGTTTTGCCTTTCAAGCGCAACTTTCAGGTAAAATCTTGAGAAAACGCCAAATCATAGCAGAATATGCTCCAACCGTTCGAGGATGCCAACTGTTGTGGCCAACTGAAACAAATCGAACGATGTCTCATGCTCGTGCCTTTCCAATCCGCACGTTTGATTCGGTATGATCCAAAACCCGACCAAACCGGATTCGTTACGATGGCCAACCCATTCACTTCCCTGCAAATCAGGGAGGAGTGTGCTGCACTCAGACCAGATTCCAAACTGATGGTCTGAAATAGATTGGAACCAACCTTTCTCTACATCTTCCACCACTCCATCCTCCTCACTCTTGTCCCGTGCGACTCCAGTGCCGGTCACGACGCGATTTGAAAAGGTGAAACGGTGGCACGATGTAGCCGCTTTGGACGGCATGCTGCAGTCCGGTCGGAGTATAGCCGCTAGGAAAAAGGTGTGAACTGTTTATTGGCATCGTGCCACTGGGGTTTGTTGCAAAACTATTGCAAGTTGCCAGTACAACGGACGGCACGGGTGAAATTTGTCGATTTGAAAAACGATCATTTGTGATCCGAAAGCTTTTTTAAGTATTTTGTAAATCTTGAATAATTCCAATGTTTTCTTAAACTATTAAAGTAGAAATATAGTAACACTCAATATTTTGTTCCTTCAACAAACATAATGAATCGCTTTTTCTTCCATTGTCCATGAACGTATTGATTAGAAGTATAAAAAGAGCGCACTCATAAAGCTTCCCAGCTTGGACGTACAATGGTTTTACGATTGCCGTCGTCAACGCCGTCGTTCAATCTTTGACCATGATTTAGGCATCAGGAAGGCGCTCGATATGAGTTTCTCTTTGCATGTTTTATATTGAGGAACAGGCTGGCCTTCTTCCACACCGAACGAAATTATTCGGTCCTCAGAAAGTATCGTGATAAACGGCCCATGGTTCCACCTACGTTTGGCCCTCTCGATATGCTGTTAATGCACCATATACAACATGGCGTGACTGACCCAGCAACGATGTTGTGTACGTATACCACAGAAACAATGGCCAATAAAAAAAGGAAAATAACTACATTTATATTCTGCAGCCCACAGAGAAGAAAATGTTGCAGGAAAAGGGCAAAACATTGATAAAAAAATTTATCTATTACAAGCCCCAGAGATTAGTATTAGTAGGACGCGATGTACATTTTTCTAGATTTTAATCAGTTTAATCAAAACCATAATGATTCACAACAATAAATACATTTGAAAATTTAAAAAAAAAATTTAGAATAGGAAAATATTCATTAAACGATACTATACATTCGCACCACAACATGAAATACATTTTCACAATGTAAAAATTATATATAGGCTTATCTCTAAAGAAATCAAGCAAACGTTTTTATATTCCCTATTGATATCAGCCTTTTCGTGTCACTAGCGCACAAAAACTGTTCAGTCGAAACGAAATCTACTATTTCCGGTCTTTGATAGAGTTTTGCGTGGCTGCCAGGGTTCAAAGATCGGTACTAACCACACCAAAGTGGAAAGAAAGTTGTTCGAGATCTGAAAGTGTTGTATATGTGATGGATTTTACTCCATACTATTCCTTCCTTCTTAGCTTGTGCCTAGCATAGTTCAATCGAGCGGGCCATCCTCTTCCCTTGCGGGAACGAGTACTGAGAATCCAAAAAAGGGAGAGAGAGGTGAACGAAGAGCAAACATCCAACGAAAACAATCAAACCGCCTACACTAAACGCCCGACCACAGACGCCTCTTAAAAAAATGGCTGACGGACGAGGCATGGCATAATGGGTTTTGGCGGCTACACCATGCACTGAAACAATGGAAGCGATTCGACACGCGATACGGTTCAGCGCCATGGACCATGGGTTTGCGCCATGGACCAAAGGATGCAAACAAGATGCAAACAGTGAAACTCGATTTAAATAATACCGTCCGTACCCGACCGATCGAGCAAGAGATTATGTTTCTTTTACTGTGCTAATGATGTGCCTTCTGCAACACAATTGTCCGTCAGTCGTCGCAATAGAAAACAATTGTTGAAATATGCAAACCTAAGTCGTATTATTTAAAAAAAAAACACCACTTTCCAAATTTTACCTGGGAATCGTAGTTTGCTCTTGGTAACAACAAGTTGGTAGGGCAAAAAAGGTAGCATTTAAATCATTTACGCATGTAGTACACAGCTCTTATCACAGAGTGTTACTGATAATACATTGAGTGTTACTGATAATACACACTCACAAGGCGGAACAAAAAGTTCGAACCAGCGTTTTTAGCGTTCAATATGCTATTCAATATACAGAAATAAAAAACAAAAGTGCAAACACTAAAGTATGTGAGAAACTGAAGCATGATAGTTGGGTTTTTCGTTTCTTACTATGCTGTGTTTGTATTACATGCATTCACTAGACATTGACATGAAAAATCAAATACAAACAAGAACGTATGGAACGCACTCTAATACAGAAGAACTGGTCAAGAATCGAGAAGATGTAAACAATTGTTTGAGAAAAAAAGTTTGAGTTCTTTGCCTGGCGTGACACCAATCTGTTCGGTAGTCGGGTGGGCTGCGAGACATCGAACAAATAATATTTGAAATCATCAAAAACCATCTACGCTATAAAGGAACACACATACACTTACACAATACAGCAAACATGGCAGCTGAATGTAAGGTGGTAATGGTGATATGATCGTCGCCGGAGTCTCGTCGTCATCTTCTTTGCCAGAAGAGGAAATTGTTCGCTTGATTGAGGAAGTTGATTGATTTTGACACACGGCAGGGTTGCCCTTGTTGTGCTGTTTTCTTTGGGCTCTGTCTCGCGTGCTCCAGATAGAACAAACTAAGAAAAGCTCCCATCATAACTGCCATTTTAAGCAGGATTCTTCAATCCAACGTGGTAAAGTCGGAGCAAAAAAAGGAAACCAAAAGCAGGCTTCCCGTTATGCTTTTCAACATATAGCTTTTAGGGTAGTGTGGAGCATATATTCTGGGCGCATTCTCACGATTGTGACTGGTTTTTTACGATCTTGATTGTCGGGCTTGAAATCAATAATCGGCTTATTCATGTTGTACAATGATGTTATGATGGTTCAGGAGAAATATAAAAAAATATATGAATATAGATTAAAATAAATATTTTTAAAAAAATCATCACAAATATAATGTTAAATCATTTCCTTCGACCGATTCTCGATCGTCCGTTAGTGTTGTTTCATTTGGTGACAGAAGTATCCCAGCACGTAGCCCAAATAACTCAAAGAAGCTGAAAATATCTTCTCTCTCAGACGACGACATTCGCTTAAGGCGCAATTGACATTCAATATGACCTTGTTTCATAGCAGTTAAAAACACGCACTCGCACGCACAATTGGACGGTTAATTAAACTAAGGGATCTGTTTACATCCTAAGAAGTAGAGCGAGCGAGCAAACACATAATTTAGAAGAGGATTCACAATCCACTAATTTATCCAACATATTTCTCGTAGTTGATGCTACTTTATTTAAAAATAAGGATCTAATAAACAAATTTATTATTAAAAAAACTGATATCCCTATGGAAGGTTTCGTAAAAATAAGAGCAGTGTTTATGATGTCATCGTCAATACATGCAAATTTCGAAACAAACAAAACCACACTTTTCCGTTCTCGCGGATATGAAGTCAATGACTCTTCACTCTCCCATATTTTTGACACGTTACCACACGTTTTGAGCTCACATATATCACAACGATCCTTCCGATCGTTACAAATCACCTTATATGGTTTAATTGGAGATAAACTTACGATGACTCTTTCGGTAAAACTAGCAGGGGTTCGAGTTTTTCGTCAATATTTGTATGTGTCTTATGCTAACGATGTGAATACCTCTGGAACAGGCTTGTTACATATCATAGACAGCCTTCTTTTGAGTTTATGATAAAGTCGCTCTCAATGTTGTCTTAAAAAAATTAATACATTATATCACATTATGTCATTATGTCATTACAAAAGTCACCAAACGACATAACGTGAAGTATGGTAGTGAGAGATACGCAAAAAAAATTAATCATTTGAAGGTTCAGCGAATCGTTCATAACGTAGATAATTTGCACGAGCATGCAAATCAGTTTGTGAAAAGTGCTTCGTTATTAAATACATCCCCTCATCTTTGGTGGTTCCCTGCTCGACTACGCCATCATGTCTTCCATTATACACCACTGCAAAAACCATCCCTACTCTTTTTGCGTTTTGTTTTGTTGAACTTTTTCTTTGTCCACAAAACGACTCAAACACTCATGACGAAGTTGAAACGTCGCCTAGCGCCAGCTCCGTCTCTGCAGGAGATGCGAAAATCGTCTGTGGCTTGCACAAAAGCGACGAAAAAAAGTGACAGATTTGTGCATCATGATACTCCACGATTCCAAACAAACCACCTGCATTGCCCGCAACCATTCAGCATCTCAGTACATTCGTGCTTTTGTAGTATCTTAAGCTTTTACCAGACCTACCTCCCACCTGCGCCTTCCAACCAAGTTCGTACGGTACAAGTTAGCGCACTTAAATTGACCGACAAACAAAAGTGCACCGAAACCACCCTTCTTCGTATACACACACTCACATGGAGGGGATGGAACTGCTGTTCCACCGTTGCCCGGTGCGTTCCGGAGAAATGGCCCTGCTTCGGTCAGCCGTTGACGGTGTGTACATCATAGCACGTATGTGAACGCGTGTTTGCTTAACATATTTACTTTAATGACCATTACGAGTTTCCTGTCATTTGGGCCATCTCTCAGCGACGCCTGGTAGTGGTGTTATAAGGTATACAAGGCGAGAGTTGCCCTTCTTCCTGGTAGCGAGAGAGAGGGAAAAAACTCACTTCCTCCTCATGATTTCCTAGCCATTTCTGGTTTAACGTTCCGACCACAACCACCGTTGTGTGTGAAATTTTTACTTTACCTCTAGTTTCACCTCTCTTTTTCACCACACCACTGCTCACGTGGAGAGAAAGACTCAAAGGTTATGAACTGCAGCAATGCAAAAAGAAAACTGTAAGACATTCACAGTCGACTACTGAGTTGATCGACGCTATTATGATCACATTTTTCAGTCTAATTTTTCATTGAAAGATTGTGAAGCGATATATTTTTATTTATACAAGAACTATTCATGTGATGATTCATTCAATTTAATGAATTAAAATGGAAACTGATCTTGAGATTCAAAATGATTGATTGTATTAGATTTCTTAAATCAATACATTTTATTAAGTTTCATTACAATAATTTTTTGCTATATTAGTCAAAATGTGGGAAAAATAATATCAAGCTGTCATTCTTTGATGAGAAAATGTTATCATGACAAACATTACACTTCTAAATCGCACCGTTGAATGATTCGGATTACTCCACGATACGAAAAGTCACGATATTACCGTTGTCCATTTCCGGACAACTGGGATATTCCGACAGGATATCCCTGAAAATTAGTGATGAAGAAGACAAAGCAACGATTGCGAAATCGGATCAAGCTTGAACTCAATGACTCATTTGCATATATATATTTATTTCGCAGTTTGGTTTGGTTTGGTTCATGCATGCGCCAAAGTTCAGGATCTGTGCGATCTTTCACTGCATCACAACCACATAAACACACGAAGTGAGAGCTTAAGACAAAGTGAGAGGTATGTTTAAATTTAAACGATTTGAAACTTACGCAGCCATAGTAACAATCACTCTCGCCTAGCTCGATATCCAAGATGCCCTCTCTCTAGTTTTTGGATGATTCATCCACGTAACTTATTCGGTATCCACGGTAGCAACGGCTGGTGGGCGGATAATGGTTGACTGCCCACGACGACTTGAAGGCCGTTGAAGACGCAATGAACGGTTATATGTAACTATACTGAATGGTATGGAATGGAGGGCAACCAGAGCTTAGTTAAGACGAACCCGAAGTGACCACTCGGAGCCTAGTGTTCGGTGCTAGTTTCCATTAATTCGGCGTCGAAATGCTTGAAACCGAATCATTGTGCTTTGTGAAGCATATTTTTAATGCCACCACATTTACGGTCAAGCCATCATCACCGGCGCATCGAGCCATTTCGAACAGCGCATTTGCGTAGGCACTACCCACACAGTCTCTTTCGATAAAGCTGCATGGTTTTGCTTCACTTTTTCACATTTTCAAACTTTCATGTACAGAGTTACTCAGAGGCAAATCTGTTGTAGTTAAGTTATTTCTTAATGTTATTGAATTAAGTTATTTATTAATGCAAGACACAAAAGACAACCTTTGCTTAAATTGTGTGCAATCATCTTGTCAAGGTTTTATCGGTTTGAAAACTTTTCCAACCTGCAACAATTTTACTAGCCAGGACTCGGGTGTACAGAAAAAAACAATGCTATTAAACATTGCAAAGCTTCTTCCTTGTATTTTGTATTCTGGAAAAGCCTTCCAGTAGGTAGAACTGAAGAATCAATAAGATGCCTTTTGCTTTACGTTCTCTAATTTACGGTTGCGCGTTGGTAACGTGTTCTGCGTACCATGCAACTGCTACTCACTCAAACAGATAAGCTCGATTTATCAAGGAAAATCGCGGTCACCGAAACACAACGAACGTCCATTTATGAGGCTGTTATGTCGGGCTGTTCAAAACTATAACATCTATTTTCCACACCCTTACAAAATCCACCCCAACCATCAAAGCCACTTTAAGGGTACACATGACATCCTTCGTCAAGACCTTTAAAACACATAGACGCATATAATCGGCTCGCTATTTCTATAGAAACGTACCCTTACTGCACCGGTAGCATGCGCACCAGACGGTACAGGACCTATTCCAACGGTTGCTACGCAGCATAACACGATTCAGGAGGGCCCGCATTCGGTCCTGTACATAGGGAACGAACAAACATCAAATAGGGTTGCTTAAATTAGAATCCTTTGCTACCCTGTGTTTATCGGATACTTTTAGAATATAAATTTGACATACAAATATAAGTGCCCGCATGATACACAACGTTTGTTATACAAACCTACGCTCCACAGGTTATACATTGGTAAACAGGAGGAAGCAGTTACGACTTCTTTATTTAATTAACCTCAAATAGGTATTTGAAGAAGTACTGAACGAAGAAATTATTAGTAGAATTTTTATTTTCGATTAAACTATTTTATATTTTGATACAATCTCAAAAATGTCTCCAAAATTGTGTAAACAAATCGTCTTTTAGAGAAATCAAAACGACCGCAACTCTGTAAGCCAGCTTGCTAATGTTGGATATGATGGAACCATTCGTCAATGAGCCCATGCGACCGCAATTCTATTCTCAATCACTTAAAAAGTTCTCCGCCGCCACAACAACTCAAGAATCGTCAAACCAAACCATTGGAACTGTAGCCAAACGGCACTGGACGCGCGGTTTGGTTTGATTACGTATAAGGCGTGAAATGCATCGTTGTGCATTTCATAAATCATCGCTGACTGAATGGTGTTCCAACACGGGCGACACTTTGTACGCGACCAAATGAAGGTAAATAATTTGTCACATAGCAATCTCACGTTTTTCGACCACAGCGAAACGAAGGATGTTGTTGTATGAGATATGGAGAATAATTTCTGTTAACGTTTAAAAAAAAACGCTTAAATTGAGTGTTGTCTTGTCCAAAAAGGAAAAGAGCTTTCTATTTCGTTATAGAAAAAGTCCAAAGAGCTATAAAGTATAAGTGAATGGATATGAATAACGAATGTAACGTAAAAAAAAACACAATAATCCACATATTAAAATTTTCTACATATGTGCCAAGTCTTTAATAACTACATTCAAGTTCAATACTAACTGATACAGAAATAAACACACATAGACAGTGTTTAAAAATGAATAGCCTGAATTGTAAATCATCATGCTAGCATCAACCTCATGTAACACCACCATAACCGAACAAGAGTTCGTCGATGGTACGATGGGAAGGAATTTTATTGACGTTCCCATGGAACGTTCGAAACCAAACGACGCTCAACACTCTCGTGTTGTGTTTCGCTGGCTGACTGGGCGAAAGTGTTCTGCTTCGGGAATATAATTTCACACTCTCACAAAAAAGGGATGAATCGTACCATTCCATTATCGTTTACAGTCTTACAAATGGATGCGAAGAACGATTTAGTTTGTCGTTGCCGTTGATAAACACACCTCCAATAGCTCAATTGAACAACCTAAAAAGATAATTGAAATAAACAATGAAAATTAAAATTCTAAATGAGATATCAAGAAAACAGCATCGATCAAATAAGACTAGAATTAAAATGGTGAACACAGTTTTATAAATGTTCTAGAGCTCCATTTTCATATCGAAAAATTTATTATTTGTAAAACTTTTTGATAATTGCGAGATGATGTGAACCATGAAATGTAATATACCTATCCGTAGCCATCCCCTCATTTATGTAGATCAATCCAGTTTCACTTTTCACTCTCCTATGCACCAATGCCTCTAGTTTCATTTTCTATTCTTTAACTGCAACTAAAACCCGACATGCATGACGTGCATCATACACATTCACAGTCTGAACTGTTTCCCCTGCTGTGTTGTGAACCGCGTCGATAATTAACGGACATCAACTGGGAAACGCTGGAAAATTCTGAACTTAGGGCAACAAGCCCGTATCTCTGCCTTGTAGTTGGTAGTTGCCTTGCACGCCATTTGGTAGTTGAAAAAGTGTGTGAGGGTAACGTACAAAGGTGTGTGAGGGTATCGAACAACGCACCGTTACATCTGAACTTCCTTCCGCCAGTCTTCGTTCCGCAGCATATTGAAACGATCCTTTTTGATATGGTGTTAGTGATCACTTGTATAGGGTTGAACGTTCTTCCTAATACTTTTGATTCTAAAGTTGTGTTTGGCATCATTTCATATCTCTGACACTTTAATACTACTTCACGCAAAGAATATCTACAACTTTTTCGGAAAATCAACAATATTGATCGTACCATGAAATCAAAAAAATCCTATGCTTTTATTTGAATAATGCATTCTACTGCGTAGTATTCTTATGAAAACTAAAAGAATCCAGCAGCGCGGCTTTTATATTAAAATAACATATTTTTTCTTCAATTGGTTTAATTGTTAACAGTAAAGTTCTCCTGCTCGCTCCATCACATGGCTACATCACCAACAGCAAAGCAAACATACTTTCTAATAAATATGTAACCTCGCCAGCTGGTACTTATACTGGATACAGTCGACATAACAAAACGAAACATAAAATTAACGTTATTACCAGTAAGAAAACACCATAACCACGATGACGAACAAGCACGAATTGTATGTCGTTTTGTGTTTTTTTCGCCAAATTAACGCATCGCGAAGAAAAGGCAAACAAACAAACTTTGATGAAATACTGGCAGTATAGTAAAGACCACGCAGGGAAAACGGAAACGAGCTTCGCTTATTAAGTACAAGTTATGTTAACATGCATTGTGCAAATCAGAAGTCCCTTTGTCCGTCAGGAAGCATTCTCTACGTCTACTTTAAGACGTGTCAAAAGGAATGAATACTGATCTCTAGTTCATGTGTAGTACCGTAAAGACATGGAGGGAAATACTATCAACATTTTATATGTTTACTGTTCCTAGAATAGGTTTATTAAAATAAATGTCAACCGCACCACCAAAGGACATTTGGACATTAACATCCAATGTTCTATGTAATTGCGCGTTCCGTAGGTAGAAGATCGATTAGTCATTGAGTTTATTTAGATAATTATTGTTTTTCAGTTTACATTCTGCAAAATGTAAATCTTTCTGAAAAAAATCTAAAAAAAAACACATTTTTGCATCTTTAAAATACTGAAAAAACGTTTTTATTAAATTTTATGAGTACGAGTAATAGTAATGTTAATGTTCGTTCTTTAATGGTCAATCGAATTCATGTAAATATCTTCAATCTCAGTGTTAATTATAAGCTTTCAAATTCTTCTTCTTCTTCTATTTGGCGTAACGACCGAGGTCATGCCTGCCATTTTACGGGCTTTCTACTGATTGTAACCATCATAGCTGGTAAGTCACTCCTCGCTAGGGGGAGACGGTCCGAATGGGATCATGGTATCGGTCCTGTCGTGTGAAGACCGGCACCGCTACCACTACACCACCGGGCCGCCCTAAGCTTTCAAATTCATTTAAGGGTTTTTGGTAGACATGAGCAGATGTATAATTTAGAAAAGAAGCTTATAAGAAGCTAATGCACCAGAAAACTCCTACTCAACGCTAGAGAATTCAACTAAAACATATTAATTAACATCTACACTACAAGTCGAGCTAGAACAAGTAGTATCGATACAAGTACAAGTAGTATCGATAGCACTTGCTTTACGCTATTGTACCGTCGTTGGCCTAGTTTTCAGATTTTCGCTTTGTATGCATTCGCACATAACAGAGATAAGCACCTTGCCCTGCCAAGGTTTATGTGCCATAATGAAATGATATCAAAGCTTCTGCGCAAATAAAAAGGTGCCGAGTTGTGGTAGAAACAGTAACACAGACTGTGGTGTTTGCGAGTTATGGATAGAGCAAGGTAAACGCTTCGGGATGCTACCAACACAATATGAGACACACGCCACAAGGTTGAAGTGCGTAAAGTAAACGTATGTGAAAGTGGTTCCTAATACCTAGTGGAAAATAATTTCGCTTGAGTGTAGATTGTGCGCTACACATTAGCACTCTTTATTTGTTGAGGTGGTTTTTCAAACGGGCAAACACATTTTCTACAACGCTATCGAGTAGGTCAAATTATCTATTACATGTTGACAACTTGATTATTTACAAATAATGTTTAATATAGGTATGATAAATGGTCGTAGATACATTAAAAAATAGTCATGGGAAGAAAGCATCACAATCCGCGTAACTTTCAAATTTATAAGGTAATGCGATGTGAAGAAATTATCAAGTATTTAATGCATGTAAAAACTGTCATGACATTTACATGTATGTTGTACTATGACTACGATATACCCTCTAAAACCAACGTTTATGAAAACCTGGCTATTCGCTAACAAGTGAATTCAACGGCGTACGAACTGCAATTGCATTAACATCCTATACAGACATTTGAACCGTCCTAACCGTCTGAACCAAGGGAGGACGTTGACACGGGAGACTTGCAAAGAAACACTTTACACTATTCCTCGACGATAAGGCGGTGCATCATTAAACATTACTCGACCTGACTCCATATTAAATGGATGGTTGTTGTTTAGCTTCTCCCCGCTACTTGATGACGCAAATTCCTCCCTGCATCTAAATCCTCCCCACTTCCAACTGACCCGAGAGATTTAGTTTCAATTTTTATCAACTCAACGACACACTGAACAACATCAGCTACGTAGAGACGCATCGGGGGTTGCGTTATCAGCAAGGCGTTCTGAGCGTAGCTAAGACGCAATAATTTGCACGGAAGTACTCGAGACACGGTTTGCTTAGACGGTATAAAATAAATAAATAAATATCGTATAAAAGGTGATGTGAGTATTGTGGCATTAATTTTAGGTGTTAGTTAACACATTATTAGCATAGTATGTGTCATACAGTTGGAAAATCGCGATCCTTTCATACATATTAATTCATAAGCGATCACACATTCAACTGAAAATATCTAATTCTTAAGCAGCTAGAAAGAAAATGCAATGTACTTTTGGTTTTTACAGACTTTTCGAAGTCCAATCAACGCTATTCTACAAAGCAACGAAGGTGTCTGAATATTCTGATTTTTTTGTGTTCTGAATTACCGAACACATTATTAGACACCATATCTTTAAAAAAAAATTCTTATTAATACTTGATTCGGCCGATGTGGCTTAATTATTAATTATTTTTAACAATAAAGTATTATTTTTTTTTTAATTTGATTTGACTTCGATCGGTAGAGCAGTTATTATGAGCAGTAGACCACGTCCAGCCATCATAATTATCATTCCACTAAAAAAAACAGCAACACAAAAAACAGTTCAGTGGCAACGCCAGAACCCTAAACAAATGGCACTACCTACTAAATGATAAGAGAAAATATTCATGCCGCTTTCATTTCATTTTACCGAAGCGCAGTACATGATGAAAACAACGCCCCACCCAGACGTATCGTCACATTTGGGCGAACATATTCGTTTCATCCAGGTATTCACATTCTATTTAAGCATTCAAATTTGCGATATATTCTAGGCTCAAGCTGTATGTGTGTTCGTGAGTTGGGTGTTATGTTTGCGTGCATTCATGTAGCATAAAAAGTACCAAACCTAATTCGGAAAAGAATTCAGTGTTTCAAAATAATATCCGAATGGAGCAGTTAAAATTTCAATCACAAACTATGGTTAAACAAACTTACGCTTACTACACAAGTAGACATGAAACTTAAAGTATGATCGTAAACATTTTTTATGATCATAACCATAACAAAAACATATTAACTGCACTATTTTAGGCAATCACATACTAAAAATGACGTTGATTTCATTTTACTAAGCTTTAAAGCTTTCGATTAATTTCATTTAGTAGTATTACAGGTTTTAACAACGGCATGTCGGATTTTAAGCCACAAAACCAAAAGAACGAACGGAACCAGTTGTCAAAATATGGACGAAAATCAGAAGCATCCTTGAGACTGTATATAGAGCAAAAATGGTAGACAACCTGTGTAAAGCATACACTTACCCATATCAAAAATACATGCAAAGACAACTGAACAAACTTAAGAATGTTGATATCAACCTATCGCTCAACTCTCTTGTATATTCAAATTTCTCAAGAACTACACACTACCCATTTTCCAGCCTCCTGGACATTCAGAAGCTCCAGACAACAAAAAACGCATAAGAGTTTTTCATTTTTTCATCAAATGTATGCTGAATTTTATTATTTCTATGTATAATATACGTTTTAATTATTTTCAGTTGTATTTTTCCAGCATGTTGTATTTTCAGTATCGCCGTCATCATCAGTTTTATTCTCATCATAATTAATCATCATTATCATTTAACATCGTAATCTCTGTACAATTTTTTTTCCTTATTTTGTTTTGCAAATATTATCATGCTGATAATTATTTAAAATATATACTTATATACTTATTTCATTATATAGGAGCGACAGGGAAAGGGACAATTGTGGTTGTTTTAGGTATGTTTTTCATGCGTTTCTGCTCCCATTTCATTTGTTTTCGTGATGTATTCGATATTTAGTATATATATTTGTTTTTATCATTTAGCATTCAATTGTTTTGTTCGATTTTTTTATCGCTTGCATGTATATATGTGTATTATATAAAAAATAAAAAAATCTGTAACTAGTAAAAAAGGAAAAACTATTAAGAGGATGTGATTTTCCCACAGGGGTGTACTTTGTGTTTTTGAATTGTTCCTTGTAATAATGAGTACACGTGGAACGAAAGTCTTTAACAAAGTATGCAATTCTTTTCCAACCGCAAACATGTAATGGGCTAATTTTCTTGCTGTATTGATCGAGATACAAAATTCTCGACTAGCATTGAGTAATCATTTTTTCTGGAGGCCTGATAGCATTTCTTTGTGTGATGACTTACAATAATTTTTTGCTCTGAAAATAGCTTTGACATGATAATATAAAAATTCTTCTACCATATTCTGCTTTTCTTGTACATTAGGAACTTTTTTGTACAAATGTCAACTACCCTTACACAAATGCCAACTTAAAGCCACAGGAAGTGAAAAGAAAACAACTGAAAAGAGTCTACATACTCCTTAAAGAGACTTGACAAATGACTGAGCGTATACCAAGGAAAACAACGCACTTGCCTTTTAGCAAGCATCCTTTGCTCGGCTTAGTTATGACACTAGTTTTTTTGTTGTGCAACGAATGAAACCTAAATCAAATATATGTTTAGCATTAAACTAAACTTAAATCGTTTAAACTCATCGACGGTACATTCTTCTAATCGTCATGTTCTGGCATCAAGTATCGTTCATGCATTCGTTCTCTTCCGAAAGTTGTCATTTAGTTGTTCATGTTGATGATTTACGTTGTTTGCTATCATGTATGTTTTATATGGTTGTTTATCGGTTTTGCTTGCACTGTGAAACATACTTTATTTTATTTACAAACATGATCAAGAATATATCACCTGTCTCTTTCTACTTTTCTCTACCCTCTCTCTTTCTCTCTCTCTTTCTATCTCTCTCTCTCTTTCTCTCTCTCTCTCTCTCTATATCTCTCTCTCTCTCTCTGTACCTGTCTCTATCTCTCTCTCTCTCTGTACCTGTCTCTCTCCCTCTCTCTCTCTCTCTCTCTCTCTCTCACTTTCCACATACCTCACTTTCTCACTCTCTTTATCGCTGATTTTATATCTGTTCTATCACTGGTACAAGGAATGGGTGGTAATTTGTAGATGATGTGTGTTTGATTATCATATATATTGGTGCATTACATTAACGATTCCCTTCATTGTTTGGCGCCACAGTTTGCTATTGCGCTGTTACACATATACAACATTAAAACGGGATGGTTTTCATTTTATGGAGCTTCATTTGTCCGTGTTCGTTTGTTTGTCTGCATCAATCGGGTATCGGGTTTTGTGATTCAATTTTATACAAATCATTATAAATGCCGTTTGGTTCCGCATTAAATGGGATTAACTAACACATTGGAAGGGACCTTGTCTGTACCTTGTTCTTTTTTATGAAAACTGGTCATTACTTCCTGTTTTAGCAAAGATCTACTTTTGTTTGTTGCTATGTTTGCACTACAGCTTTGTTTATTCATACATTCATATTCATACAGCTTTGTTTATACACATGGCTAATAGAATATTCGTTTTCACGTTTGTTCGCCGTTTTCCAGGGTGTCGTACATTGGGTATTCATGTAACACATCAATATACGAGTTTTGTTTCTACAGTTTATTTTTAGTTAACATTTGTCGCACATTTGCGTTTGCTGTTCATGAGCGTTAAAATGCATTCATATTAACTTCTCCTTCTTCTCCTTTCGACTTGATTTATATTACTTGTTTTTCAATTCTGTCGAAGTTACGTTACATTTTACGTTCAAATGGATTGACAGCGTACAAGAGTGATATAAAAATGTGCTACTTTAAAAGGGTAATATGAATATTTAATCGGCTGTATGGTACTGTATATTGCCGTAAGATTGATTTTTCCGTTTGATGTTTTTTTTTGTACTACAGCGGAAAAACATTTCGTCCAGATGGATAATATTTCGAAAAAGAACCAACGGAAAACAAATTTTAGCTCAATGTGACAGAGACTTCAATCGAGTATGGAAAGGTGTAAAGGTGGAAAGGTGTTACACAATAGTTTTGTCTCGAAACATTTGAACGATTCATCTAAATCAGGGTGGCTCGAACGTTTATTCTCCCTATTGACAAACGTATAAGAAACACGTATTGCATTTCTTTTCCATTTCTCTCCGAAAGATGGGTTTTAATCTTTTCGATTACTAGCTGCTCTATGCCTGTATCTCACACATAGAATATGGCTGACACATCAATAAAAGATTTGCACAAAGACAGTTTTGCATACCCTTTTCATCGAACTTTGTCTATTCAGTTCTTTTCTTTTTCTTAGAACAGGTGGCAAACGGTAAGTAGTTTATTCCTATTTTGTCGACGGTTTCCTTTCACATCTCACCTATTCCACTGTGTATTCCATCGATAATGGAGTAAATGGTTGCCTCCATTTAGATCGATACAAGCGATCGCAGGAACAGCGAGCCCTCTCATGATCGCCAACATGAACAATAAGCGTGATGGTAAAGTTAAATAGTCGACCCATAGAAAGTTACAAAATTGTACATTACGTATATAAATGCTTAAACAATTGTTCTTTGCTTTCGGGTAACTAACTTTTGCTCTCTAGTCCTCACGTACCGGTAAGAAAAGTGAACTTTTATCCAAAGAGTGGTAAGAGAGATACAAGTTAAACAGACACCAGCAGCACTATCAATTTTTCTGATTTTAACGTATAAATAGTATTCGCTTTACACGTGTATCGTCATTAAATTCAAAATCTTTTATGACAAACATTGATTTATACGAAGTCACAGTACTTTCTTCATCAGTTATGCTTCTGTTTAACAGCCGTTCTACTACATTGTCAATGTTTAGTATGTTTTTTTTTTATCTTCTCCCAGTCATTTGGATTCCAGCTTCATTTCTATCGTTGCAGCTTCTTTTTTGCATTTCTTACTTTTTGACAAAAGTAAAACACAATACTAGGAGTTTCCGGTCTTATTTGCATTGCCATTGCGAGATCAATTTAAAATTGGGAAAAAGTCACTGATTATTTAAGGAAGCACGCGCGACACCACATGATTTGAACGTGAGAATACGTCAACATAATTTTAAAGGAAATATTTATAGACAATAGCATACCGATTTTTGTAGGCAAGGGTTTTTAACATGCTTTTTTGTCGTTTTATTGACTAAAACATTCCAACCAAAACGTGAGAATTTATTTTACTTCACTATCATTTCTCTGCACTTAGATCGAATAAACGAGATTGCAGTATATTTTTGTGTCATTTGCTTTCACTATACTCCAAGATATTTCTATCCATGAGGAGATGTTATAACACTCCATGATAGAACGATGACGCCGTTGTATTTTTTGCTGTTGGTAGTGACTGTGCATCCGATTACTATTGTTCATGCATACATATAACTTGGGTCGCAATGCCCAGTTCAAAATTGAACTAATACAGTTGTATTAACATATCCATTTCGCTATTTTGCTTTGCTCTTTCCGGTTTTTCTCTGCGATCAAACTATCGTTTTGTATTTGTATATACAACTTTCTACATTTATGTACACATAACCATATACACGGAGCATTTGTAAGGGGTTCTCTCTTTTCTGTTATCAAATCAAATTTACCTTTTCACGATCTTTTGTGATTTAGAACTGTTGTCTATCCCGTTTTCACTTACACTTTCTACTATATCTGTCGCTATGTCTCTCTCTCACACACTTTCTCTCTCTTTCTTTCTACACGCCTTCCGTTCCATCATCGTACAATTGTTGCAACGTTAATAAGTTTGACACAACTCAAACAATTATCCACTTCTGCCTGAGTGCCTGGTAGCAAAAATATACACCTTCTCTTATTATTTACTATCGGTTTCCTCTTCAAATCAGTTCAAATTGCTACAAATGATTATATTCTTCGTTAATCGGCTCATAAAATGTAATAACAGCTGCTGCTTGTATATTTTGTTTGCTGCTTTGTGTATAAAAAGGGAACTGTACTCCATCATTTCTGTTATTCCTCTATGATGTTGTGACCTGTTGTTGAAGAGGGTATTTTTTTGGTGAATATTTCTTATTATCGTAGAGCTGCTCAGGTTTTTGCATAACTTTCTCTCTCTCTCTCTCTTTCTCTCTCTTTCTCTCTCTTTCTCTTTCTCTCTTTCTTTCTTTCTTTCTTTCTCTCTTTCTCTTTTCCTCTCTCTCTCTCTTCCTATCTTTAATTTTTGATACAATTCGTTGCAATAAACAGTTATTTGCATCGATTTTGTTATTTCTGGATGTCTCCACACATTCACAGATCCGTCTATTTTGTTCATCAGGGGCTGTTGTCTTGCTCTTTTGTCTCTTCGGTACACGATCGTATATCACTCTCCTTATCTAACTGCAAAAAATATATCCTTCTACAATAAATTATCCTTGTTGCTCGAAGTTTTTTGTCTCCCCTTCGTTCATTTTTCATGTGTGTTTTTAGTTAAACGCGTTGAGATGGTTGTGGTTGTTGTTTTGTTAAAAATTTGTACATTTTTTTCCATTTTTCGGTAACAGATATATAGTCTGGACGTGTAGATGGCTGTTTGTACGTAAGTTGAGAACTGGAATCAAATTTTACGCAATACGTTTTTATTTCGTGAATGAATTAAATTACCAAAACTAAAACACTCACTGTTCCATACAGAGTGCGTAAAGGTGCATTAACAGTGTGGTAATCATAAAAAGAATACATTTAAAATGTTATTGTGGAAGAAGTTCTTCCATTTCATTCAACCAGTTCATCACCACGACGCGTGGCAAAACAATAGCTTGGAGACACAGCGTTTCATCCTTGGGCATGAAAAAAGTCAAAATAAAATTCATAAAAAACCTGTTTCGATGTCATGCACGTTACACACTGCCCTCACCACTCGTTTGACGTTCCACGAGTAGCACAAACACCAAAAACTGGTTTGCGTTGCGTTCGCATTCGCAAGCCTCGCGTATGCGAAAACTAAGGCCAGCCAGCTCAACCAGATTCAACAAGTGATCTCAAGACATCTTTCCCAACAGCAGCACCACATAAGGTGCTAGCTGTAGGGAGGAAAAGAGAGAAACCGAGACGATAGAAAACAGGCTTTCCGTGGTCGATGTGTGTACACAAATAAAAGCGAGTTTTAGCTCTACGACTGCCTTAATAAAAACCACATCAACAACGTCGTCTTTTGAACCGGTTTTACGGGTGGTGCAAACCCCCGTTTCCAAATCCATCCAACAGCTTGCTACCACACAGTAGTGCCAGGAGCTATCGATGGCGAGAAATCGACTCGATCGCGAGAAATCAACATCGAATTCGTAAAGCAAAAAAAATGGATTCAGACTGGTGGACATTCTGGTGTGCGTATAATAAAACCTGAAACGATGGAAGCGAGCAAAACATAAATGAACCCCTTCCTTCTCCTAGTAGCAACTTTCAAAACGGCGCCTAGACGCCGGCATTAAGATCCGGTTGGCAGGAGCATAACATTTTTCAAAACTAATGTTAAAAAAGAGTAAAAGCGCATATTAGCATAGCATAGCGCATATTAGCGCATATAGCGCCTCACTCACGACAATATTTCTGAATTCAAAAATCTACCAAAGGAGATACTGTTCATTATTTTTTGTAAAACGAATCACACTGCAGATAACATTTGCAAATTTCTTGAACAAGTTAAACCTGATCCAATTAAATATCGTTAAAACGCGGCTGGTATGCCTCACAAACTGTGTTCTACGTGTTTTATATTCAAAACTTACACCACGTATTATGACGAGCATATTCAGGACAGGTATTATGACGATATTCTGTTTAACACCTTTTCCTGTCATATTGTACTCTCCAACTTTACTACCTATAATTTGTACGTTGCTTTTGTAGTCTTATTGATTTCTGTATTGTTCTGTTTTCGATTTACTTCATCAATGTCACAAGAGATATATGTAGATTTTAAAATGAAACTTATTGATTATCTCATATTATCACTAATGGAATTTACAAGATAATAAAATCGTCTGTCGGAAGCCATTGCTACATTGGTTTGTTTGCGCAACGGAATTTATGGATGAAATGAGAGTATCAAAGTTGCATTGTGGAGACCATTACCATTACTTTCCTTAAAAGTATAGACCGAGGCAAGTGATATTTCGATACGTTATTCTACCGACCATGGAGTTGGATTGGTGCTCTGCATAGTTGCAGCCTTTATTCTACAAAATCATGCAATCATGTTGTATTACTAATTTGCAAACAAAGTTTGACTTCATTTCACACTAGCCAGGTACCGAATTTGGAATTAGAACCAAAAAAAATGACCAAAATCTAGGAGTAATCAAATGGAATCTACGAATTATGTACGAATAATCGCTGCACGCAACGCGACAATGTATCCCTCGAAAAGGGTGCAACTTTAGAGCAACCGTATCCATCAAACATGTTTTTTCTCCATGTAACAGCCTTTAAACAATCTGCTTGAATCTTTGTTTGGAACGTTTTCCACCGTTGTTTTCGCGTTGGCACCAGGGATAGAGATAGTGTGTTTTGATCGGTGGTTTTGTATCGCTGATTAAGTTCCACGAAATACCTCTCCCCTTGGAGAGGAAGGTATACTGGAACGCAAAACAATGTGTACGATACGATACTGATTTGGTTCTTATTTGCAATAATAGTCCAACTGCTTTTCGCGCAACGCATATGATTTCTAGAGTGATTTTTGCGTTTGGGATTTTTTTAAATATCTATGAATGTGATAGTACTCCTTTTTATACATTCTTACACTAAATAACCGTTTTCTTTCTCGTACGCAATCAAATCGATCTTCACGCCAACATTTCTCTCTATAAATCGATCACGTCCCTTCGTTAAAATCGATTAAAAAGAGAATATCGAGTTAAAACCGTTTCACATTTGTTGTTCTATAAACGTACCTGCAATCGGTTTACTACTGTACATCAGCAGTAGCAGGAGTGGTAGTAGTAATAGATCACAATTGAGATCGAGACGATTTGTTTTCAACGAGTTTTCATAACAAAACTCATAAGCACATTTCACACTTCGCTATAATCCCGTGATAACAGCAAGTTTCGTGTGGTTAATAGGATGAATTATTTTGACGTTGTTCAGTTTTACTTGCTTTTCAATGTTTGCCAGAAAATGTTGTTTGCCCAGAATAAATATTTGCTTCGTTTGTATGATTACAATAGCTATTTACTTCATATGTGGAAATTTGGTATGTTTTTCGTTCGTCTGCATTTTTTTGTTGTGTAAGTATTTCACAAGAAAATGTGTGTTCATCCTATTCAGTTTCGTTATGCTCAAAATGTTTATGATTTCATTTGTTTTGTTTAGGGTGTGTTTGTGTGTGTAACTTCTTGCTCGTGATCTTATGGTAAGAAAAGCGATCGTTTATCGCTTTCAAGCGAACAATGTACCGCCTTTGTACGGTTCAGGCAGTTATATCGTTTTTCATAGATTTCCAGTCGTTGAAGCCTTTTCTTCTTCTCTGTTTGTACCTTGTTAAGTTCTATATAAAAATATTTATTATCACATTCAAATATATTCGTTAAGCGCTCTATAGATCATATCCCTTGCGTGTGAAGGAAGCGACAGTACACCACACCGTACCCTCCGTTAAATATCCCTGTGTTCACGATTGTTTTTCAACTCTCTCTCTCTCTTGCTCTCTCTCTCTCTCTCTCTTTTTTTCTCTCTCTCTCTCTCTCTCTATTTTTCTATATTTCTATCTTTATAGCTTTCTTCCTATCTCTTTCGTTCTATCTTTCTTTCTTTTTCTATTTCTTTCTAATTTCATTCTCTCTTTCTATGCGTCACTCTTTTGCAGTATTTGTTATTCATTTATCAGAGTTTTTCTGCTGCATGTTCACTAACTGTTCCTTACTGAAGTGTATCTCTTTTCTGTTTGGTTCCTGTTTGTTTTTCTTTTTTTAAATCACAACAACTGTTCGATCCGACGTGCTTAGTTTGTTTGTATCTCTTCTAATAGTTTTACATCTTTTCGTAGCAAAACTTAATGTATTTCTTTTGTATTTCAATCCAAAATGTTAGAAAATTAAGCCATAGCCGTTAACAAAAAGGAACAGAGTAAAGCAACAATGAAAATAATACTCGACCTTAACCGAATCAATGTTTGTTAAATCCAATAGTTAGAAATCAATCAAGCAATCTACCACCGTCTGTTTGAATGATGTATTGCTATACATTCGTTGTTAATTAGTATAGAACAAAGGAATATTGCGAAACAGGTTCACCTACTGTCTAGAGATGCAAGTCTACGCTTACACAATCAGGAAAGATAGCAACAAGTACACGACATAGCAATGCACACTGCATATACTAAAAAGACTAGAAATAATCGAAGAAATTATCTAAAGTAAATCACGTTACAGGATCCAGCGGTGGTCCTATCGTCTTGCAATCACAGTTCGTTAAAATGTCCTCAATCCGCCGTTACCTGATGTTATAGAAACATAAAATGCGTATCTAGTGGCATAAGTGTGACGAATATGCCACACTTTGCAAGAGGGTGGGTAAATTAGTGTCACCAAACAAAAGACATTAAGATCACTCATACGGTTGATAAACTGAGGGATACAGTGTGACAGTAGATGAACCAGTTTGTTTGCAATCATTGACAATTCGTCGTTTGAATCGAAATGTGTTACGATGGAGTTTTTTTTTTTTGTAACATATTTATCACTTCTTGCTAGACAGTCTGAAAAAACGACGTGTCTCATGATGGAAGAGAGACAAGAACAAACGTATATTTTACAGTTCATTACGATTTACGTGTGTTATTGAATTCAACTCAACAATAGTTGCGACAACGGAATGGCATTTGGAGACAAACGTGGACATATATTTGTATAGCTACATCAATTGTTCGAACCTTTTCCATAATTTGTACCCTTTATAGCTCCTCCCAGAGACTTACCCATACCATCATGCTTTTTGTTGTTGTTATATGTACAAAAATGTAAGAAATCCTATTAACAATATACATCACACTATGGTAGCGGCAATTAACTTCCGTTTTAGAGGAGTGATAGGAGAAATAAAAAATTCTGAAGGAATCGTTCTGAAGGAATCTGAAGACAAATTCTCCGCCGTTATTGTGTACAAATTGTACAAAAATTATGATAGTCAATAAATGACAGAATCAGTATTAAACATTACAATCTCTCCTCCTCTCACTACACTGGTACACTGGATCTTCATACTGCCATAACGTCAACCCTTAGCGCATTCAAATGACCTTAGAACTGATTGAAAAAAAAACATGTGTATACCTAACGTAAAACATAACCAATATATCATGATCGTCATGTCTATCTATGACATGATCATCGCAAAGCTATAACGCTTCCTTCATATCGCGTATCGCTCTACGTCTATTCCAGAAGTGCACGACAATATTACAGCTAACTTTTAGTAGCTAACTCTTTTTTTATAAATTTATTTTTCGAAAAGAAACAGTACAGTTCATCTTCATCAGAGAGTAGAGGCTTATAAATGCTGTTATTGAATTCAAAGAAAAGTGAAAGGAAACACGGATTGATGGTAAATTTGACGCAACCTATAGCATTGTTAAGTTCTCCAAATAAATTCCACACGGTAGTACCTCCGTACCTTCATATGGCTTTGGGAAATTCTGACGCGGTGACCAACGCATCAGTTTTTGGCCACAATTTTTAGCGACCCTCCCCATTTACGTGCGCTACTCGAGCAGAAAGTATACAGTATCACCAAGGCGTTTTCACACATAAATATGAACGAAAACAAATCGTGCCTCAAACAGCGTCACCAAGCGAGGTGTGTGTGTCTACCTGAGATAGCCACCATTTTGAAACATAATGTTACCATACACTCTATGCGGTGAATGCGTGGCGCAAATGCGTTTAGTCACGTAGTCAGACATACAACGAAAACATCTGAAATTTACTGTCGTATTTAATGGTGACTGAACTAAGTACAGTGGACTTATTTCTTTGTCCCAGCACTACTATTGCACTGCAAAAAAGATTCATACGGAATATTTCACTAGGAACCAGCTATGATTTATATATGTCCTTTACATCAATATAACTGAGAAAAGTATCATCCTGCATCTTTCAACTTGCTCACAATATGTTGCCAAAATAATCATTCTTTATAAAAATAGGGCCTGAAAAAATAGGGCCTATGAGGCTTTATATAGCCTCAAATTCTATTCAAATTCAATTAAAATACTGGTGACAAACATCTCCAGTGGTCCAATGCCTTTCTACTTATACTTACAACAAGTGTTGCGTGAGAAACTAGCGACCCGCTATGTACCAACTGGCGAAAACAACGACGATGTGCTCAATATCTTTATCATGATGTCGTTCGTGTACTGATAGCTCTCTCATACAAATACATACGCACAAGTATAGTAAAAAAATGGACAGGGTTTGTCTAGATTTATCTAGAGTCCACTCATGCACATACTATCGCACGATTTTCGGCAAACTCAAGCAGCCATAAGCAAAAAAAAACCACCACCACAAACCACCCCAATCATGAACCCCATCCCATTGACGTGCGTACGTTTTATTGCGTCGTCATTTTGCACATCGCCGCATCATATTTGCCTCTGAGTTTTGTGTCGAACCAGCCAACCCTTCGCTTTTCGCGTGGCCTACCATGTGGATAGTAGCGACGAAAACCCCGAGTAGAGGTAAGGAGGGTATACTGCGGAGATTTAATGATGGCCGATGTTTCCAGCGGAGCTGTGAAGCACCCGCCAGTCGCAGACCTTCGCCTTCGCTAAGCTGAAAAACAAGCCACAACACCAAGGCCTTCCACTACTACCACTCCATTCCTCGCCATCGCAAACAAAGGCAAATCGCGCCGCCTGCTTGTCTATCTCCCCTCCTTTGAAGCACAGGCCAACGAGGTTTCCAAGCCTGGGTTGCGACGTTGGAAGGTGGTTTTGATGTGTGTGTGTGTGTGTGTGTGTGTGT
>JXWZ01002385.1:0-17323 GCA_000956215.1 Anopheles farauti No. 4 | reverse complement strand
TTTATCTGCATGTATAAGCATTAATAGATTATCGAATTTTCCTTATCACATCACACACAGTACACGATCGAACCTAAGAGTGAGTTTCTCGCACTCAGTGATTCTTCATCCATTTCAAGAATCAGCTTTGCGTGTCAAAATCAAAAGCATATGAAAACCTATACTGTTAAACATTCCTCTAGCGGCTTCGTCACGGCATTTTTCAATGACGTCACAAAACGCGACTCACCAAAAAAAAAAATTGCTCGGGGATACGACGATGATCACGTTTCGTTCTCCACTGGCTGGCTCCACACAGCTGGTTTGGGTGGAACTGTGGTGCTGTGTTGCCTCTCCGATTTCACACACAACGCTCGACGTCAACCGAACGTTTTCATGTCATCAACCCCGCTGCCGCCGCCGCCGCCGCCGCCGCCGCCGGATGCTCCAGCTTGCACCCTTACTTCCTTTTCTCGCTACACCGCTCCACCAACCGGTTGTGTATTTTTTCATTGGCACTTTAGCGTGTCACGCACATACAAAAACTACCAACACACTACCAGCGACGAGACACTGCCGCGCGTCATGTTCATTCCAACGTCCTTGCCACTCCTGCCTCTTTCGCGTCTGCTCCCCTTTTCCTTCCTACACCCTTGTTAGTAGATGACGCCACTCTATCATCGCCACCAACAGACAGGCAACGCACACAACAACACGCACACACACAAACAAACCCAACTCTTGCACGGTAACGTAAATTGAGGGGGTGAAGGTTTGTTGTTGTTTTGATCGCACAAGAGAGAGATTCCATCCGACTTTTATACACACACACAAACGCGTTCGAAAATATGATCACTACTTTTAAAATTTGTACAAATTTTGTAAATCTTTGGCACCAAAAACACGCACAATTCAGCTTTAAAAAACGTCCAACAAATTCATGCTACAGAAATGTTGCCAGCTGATCAAGAAAAGAGTAGCGGCAGTACAACCACGAACACACACACATAGAGCGACAGCGCACACACTTGACAAAGTTGCGTGTCATCGTTTCGACATTTGACAGATGATGTTTCGACGAGTGAACAATATGTTTGCTAGAACGATCGCATCGCCACGAAAAGTCATCCAGCGTCGTCCAAGGAACCCGTTACAAGCAGTACAATGTGCTACCGACTGACATTTGCTCAGTGATTTAGGTACTCTTTCCTCGCGAACTCCGGTACTGTTTATTGAAATAGATGTTTCAATATTGTCTGATGAGAAATTTATAAAGATTACAAAATTTAATCAAAAACACTACTTTGTTCGCTAAAATATTCAGTGATTTCCATCTTTTAAAAAAATCACCTACTTAAGGCATCGCTTGCTGTAAGTGTGCAAGTGTGTTTGTGTTTAAAACCCGGCACATTATCGGTGCTCCCTCTATCTTTAACTCGTCACCACCGTTCGAAACGTGCCTTAACTGTGTATCTGCTGTCGGTTAAAGCCCAACCGGCAGTACAAAAACGTGACGGCATACCAACACGGCGATGATAGTAGTGGTGGTGGTGGTGGTGGTGGTGATAGCGATGTTGGTGTGTTTGTTTGCCCTGTGCGTTCCCGGCATCACAGACACCACCAACGATGACACACCTCCCCAGTGCCGGTGTTGGCTGCCTCAGCGTGATCACGGCACCGTGAAACGACGCACCATACCATAGCAAAACACGGTGCCAACCAGCGTAGCTGCCTCTGTGTGGAAAAACACGCAGTCTGGAGAGCTCTACCCGCCGTCACTTTGCCCTTCCCACGAACTTCTCACACTACCGCGCGCGCACCTACCTTTTCCGTTTGTGCTTGTGAGTGGTGGACGAGGAAAAACGAGGCACGTCACGGAACGGAATCCCCGGCTGGAACGTCGTCTCCTCGTGCGTGGACACCAGGGTGGTGTGGATGGTGGTTGTTGTTTTCATGGTATCTTCCAACGGTTGGCGGACTGTCGCCCACCAACACAGGAAGCACAGAGGAGGAAGGGTGACTTTGACAACAGAGACAGTCCAAGCCTCACTTCGTCTCTTTCTTGCGCCACTAACCGAAGCTAACTTTTCGGCTGCTCAAGCCCATGAACAGAAGCAAGCATTTTCCACCGTCTCGGGTAACATCAAACTCGTGCCTTCGCTTCATACACAACAACAAAAAAAAAATCACTTTTACGCTTTCACAACAGCACCACGACGGAACATTAGAGCTGCTTTCCCTCTTGTTTGCCTTGCCCCAACTTCCCGGCCTTTTGAAAGGAAGCGTGAAAGAGAGAGTGAGAGAGAGAGAGAGTAGATGGAGGATCGGGATGTCCTTTCCCTTCTCCTTTTTTCTACTCTTCATAACACACACATGCATGCACACACACACAGTCGTGGCACAGACCGCAGAGACTGCGGAACCAGCGTAGTGGGGTCAAGGTCGTTTTAGGTCGATCCCCTTTTGTCTGGCGTGCCAGGAGGGAAAGAAGGATGATGGTGTGTATCGTAGCGGGATGACGAGAACCGCCATCATTCCGTGCGTGTGCAAACACACATACAAAACGAGAGGAACCTTCCCGTTGTGGCGTACGACAGACTGCAGCACACGCACACTCGCTGCATGACTCGCCTTTACAAACAAATACACACGACAACGGGAGGAATTGCAATAGACGATAGGCGACTGTGACGATGTGAGACTTTGAGCGCACAGCTGATGTGGAGAGCGATTTACACCTTAAGCATTTTATCGTGAGGTTTTAGGAAGTTTTTCTTTTTTAATGAACGATATTTAATTTCGTATCAAATAAGGAATACGTGTTTCGTGTTTGCTACGCATACTAGCGTAAGAAAAAAAGAAATTAAGGAGGCATTCGTCATTTTATATCTAGTAGGCAGGCGCAATAGAGCTCTCCACAAATGATACCCAGGTGGGTAGAGTTGTGAGTGTGTGTGTGTGTGTGTATGAGTGAGTATGTTTGGGAATGTGTACGCGATTGTGGTTTTGTCTGCGTGAAAAGAAGAGCAAATTAAAATGGAGGAAACTAATGTGGCAACATTAGGCGTGAAAACAGCATTCCTACCATCTCTACAGAACTTCAAACGCAACATATTGACGCTTGTCCTGGATATATATTTTTTTCTTTTCAAATATGGTATGTGCAATGGTAAAACGAACACAAACACGTGCACACAAAACATCCGCATATCAAAGGTGTTACCCGAAGAACATATTTATTTCTTCTTTTGAATTAAAAGAAAATATGGTGCGCGCGCTGCATATGGAAACGCAGTATCACATCTGGGATGAATTTCGATTGCTTCAAAAAAAGTGACCGCGATCCACCGGATAGAGGAGGCAAGGTGAGATTTCCCCTCTGCACGGGTTGATGAGTGGATTGGCTCTGATCGGCACTTGGGACATGCGGCGGCAGAAATCTATAAATAGACGCAATATACACGACAAACAACACCAACGCACCAACACACCACACCACTAACATTCTCTTCTTCCAGCGACGTCAAATGGCGGACACAAGCCGCACATCGTTTGTTACGAAACCGTACGTACATTCTCAAACGCTATTAACTCATTAATTAGATCATGCGTATCCGGTAATACTACTTGATGGTCTTAGTGATAACAGATTGCCATCGGCACAAGACCGAACTGAGTGTGATGAGCGCACTGGTGTGTGATGCCAACTGTGTGAACAACACACAGCAACAGTCACGGCGAATGTCTTATTCTTGTTTTAATTTTTAATTAATATTTTTTTATTATCATTTAGGAAACGTTTCTGCAAAATCATGGTTGATAAAATTTAACATAAATTCAAGCGTCTAAGCTTTTTATAGAAATTGTAACAGGTCGCACGTGATGGATAAAAACATGCAAAAATGAGCAAATAAGTCCCAAATAAACATAAAAACGCGCTAATCTCACCAGCTATTGAGAGGGCTAGCCAGCGAGATTATTGAGGTTATGATGAGATGACGTACGCGCGTCCCTTTTTTCACGAGGGAGACAAGTCGTAAATCATTTATCACGCAAAAACACCTTCCAATACTAACGCACACAACCGAAACGCCACACACCAACAGTGGGCAGTAGTTCACATAAAAAACGACAATATAAATACCACACACGACACACGACCGCCGTTCGATCGATGATGAAAATAAGAAACAAAAGCGGAAAAAAGCGGTGAGGTGATGACGATTGCGTAATCACATTTTAAAATCCTGCTCTTACATATTGGTGATATGACTAAAGTGCGTACTAAAAGCACCGATGGTAAAAATACATCGAAAGAAATTATCTTTAAAACGTTTCTATATGGCCTTATGATGCTATAATCTATCAAAGACATTATTTTTCATACATTTGAAAATCCCACTCGATAATTGTACACATAATCGCTTATGTGCAGTAGGATCAAACTGAAGAAACTAGAACAAATCGCACACTTACGCCGGCTCCGATCTTTCGAACTGGAAAGTGAAGAAGAACGTTCGAAAAGAAGAAAGCAAAGGTGCCCAATGAGCACAGTTCCATTCCTTAACTATATGTCCGCTTTAAACCGAAAAGGAAGGGTAAAAAAACAACTATACTAGTCAGTTTACCGGAAGGTGAAAGGGTGATGTGATGATGTGGACACATATCGTCAAGAAGATGACTTTCTGCCACAGCAACCGGTGACGACTCATGTTGCCAACTGTAAGCACACTTGCAAAAGCAAACAAAACAAAATGGCCGCACGCTATGCTGTGCCGAACGAAGAAGATGCAGCCAATGCGAAGTGATACATAATTTGCCATTACTCGAGCGTAGCAACGATCAAAGTATGGCCTGGGCTTATCTAGCAGAGGTGTGCGTTGTTGGTTGCTATGTAAGTGAACGATGTACCACACAACTGCTAGATTTTTTACCAACACCGCTAATACAATACATTGCAAGAAAGTGTAACGAGCAAAACGCAGGCAAATAGATGGGGTCGTTTGGATAATAATATGGTCGTCTTATCTTTCCAACTACTGCACCACCAATACCATTGTGATTGGTGGCAATAAAAAACGATCCGAAAGGGGCAGCGTCCGGACGATTCACATGGGAGCGGCTCATCACTACATAGCAAATTCGTTCTAATAAATGCGTATGGTGTACATCTAAATCGTCGAATACGTATATTTACGTGTATTTTGCAAGAATACGTGTATTTTACAAGTGAATCGACTACAAAGAAGACATTATACCACTCATCGACCATTCCAAAAGGGAAACGACAATGCGAAAGCAAAAGGCAAATTGGATTTATAATACTTTGTCTTTTAAAAACAAATAAATCACCAGAAACTGCTCCGATATTAAACTTTAACAATATTTACAAATATTTTCAAATATTATATCCGATCACAGTCTTACCTTTACGATACGAAATGGTATACTTGGTAATCACATTTTATTCCCAATCGTTGATTTTAAGAGCACAATATGGCTTTCGGTAGATTAAATTCACTTGTTCAGGCTCGCAATAACCAAGTGGACTAACTTTATTGTCACATATTCCAACCGAATGGTTAGGTTAATTCCACCAAACGCGCATTTATTTGGAGCCACAGCTCCCTTTTCATCCAGGAACAGCGATGGGAATGTAAACACTCTTCACGTTTGCTAATTTTTTCGATTGTGGCACGTTCTCACAGCACAGCACATCAAAGTGACAGCAACCTTTTTTCGGTTTGACTCATTATTCTAATTAAACGAAACTCAAACCAATATGTGCAAAGTACACTACCGCTGTCTGTACATCAAAACACAAGAGACGGTGGTTTTCGGCTACGGCGCACGACGATTACATTCCTTTTCATCATTTGCTCCTGAATCGTCTGTGTGTTGTTTATGCTTGACGACGACGACGAGGACGACGAACTATTGGCTATAATGCTCTATATGCCACAACACACAGCAATCGATTTTTCCCTTCCCGACAGAGACAGCTCTCTGATGGAACACAGAGAGCCTCCTGATGCAAACGCGGCTTCCGATTCCTCTCGGTTACCTATACCCAGGCGGCAGCAGGTTCTCCAAATGTCAACTTTGTTGAATGATTTCAGCCAAAAATTGATTGCGTTTACATTAAGCAGAGTAGTACGGTGGTGGCTTTTAATGCGATGGAAGCGAAAGAGCAAGCGAAAGAGAGTGAGTGTGAGAGAGCGCACGCAACAGCAATGAGAAAATACATCTGCAGCAAAAATTTGATTATTTGCAGGTGCCAGCCAAATTACGTGCATGGAGCAAAAGCTAGCAGACGGCCCTTCGATCGATTCCAAAATTAGGAAGATAAGTTTACTTTTCCAGTGATGAATACAACGGACAGATAACGAGGTTAAATTAGAAGGAATAAAGGAATGAACATGTTTAAAAATTGCAATAACTAATTAGACTTGAAGGAATATAAAAGTATTTCTATAATCAAACCAACATTGCGTCGTCCTCCCTGTTATAATTAAAATCGAACGTATATCCTGCGAGCTAGCGCATATGTCTCCATTTGGAATGGAATAATACTGTGTTGGTCAAACTGTCTTCAATCAAGCACCAATATTCATTAAAATAAATGCTTCCCAGCTAATTCCTTACTTCGATATTGCTCAATTAATAAAAAATATAAACGAGATTCCACTACGTATGAATGCATAAAATTAGTTTTTTTTATTTTAAATGCATAAACAAAAACTTTAAAAATTGCCCGGTGCCGACCATTGCAATAGCGCTTGGGGGACAAAAACAGAAGAATTCACCGATGACCATTGTCCCATCATCATCATCCTAGTAACTACCGACGTCACTGTCATCGTGAGCACACACTAATATATGCAGTGAACGCACAGGCAGTCTGTTAATAAGCGAAACAAAATTAAATACAACAGGCACACGCACACGTCTTGAACGTCAAAGCAAACGCCAGAAGAACTATCTTGTGTCAATTCGTTTTGCCGACACATTTATCGAAGCACAGGGTATA
Organism: Anopheles farauti No. 4; assembly: GCA_000956215.1. Lineage (NCBI taxonomy): Eukaryota > Metazoa > Arthropoda > Insecta > Diptera > Culicidae > Anopheles > Anopheles farauti No. 4. The sequence continues at coordinate 10,314 of JXWZ01002385.1, read as the reverse complement.
GAGAGTGAGACGTATGAATATTCTCGTTCGGTCTCCCACACTCACACGGACTAACGCTTGTAGCGGTTGTCTCGTATCTGAGAAGTAAGAAGAAGCCGCTTTAGATGCTACTTAGATGTCTCATGATTCTAGCTGGTTATCATCATTAGCAAAATCTAAATTGAATCCTAATCATGCAGAAAAAGCTATGAAATGCAGTCGCACGCTTTAATGAAATGAACGAGTTTAGCTAGTGTTACTTTCGCAAAAACACATTTCACAACTACTAAAGCAAGACAAAAAGCACCTTTGCATGTAACGCGCGCACACCAACACACACGTAAACAATTGACCAATTGCGCTCCTAATGAATAAATTTTAGAGTAAAATCATTCACAATACGATGTCCCATATTGAACTGTATCTTATTTAAACACACATGTTGATCTAGTTAACAGTCAAAACACTTAATGGACAATTCAACAATAATGCACACAGGTACTGGGTGACGGCGGTACAATTTCAACGAAGTTTTAACTTTTTAATTTCTTCATCGATCACTGCATCGTTGTTTCCAAACAATAATATATCACCCTTTTGTTACTTCACATCACTATAAAAAAAATAAAAACATGCCAAACATCATGGTACAATACACATGGAATCACTTTTTTAACCTCAGAAAACAACACATTACAACACACGCACAAACACATTTACACAGGCGAACTTCAAAGTCGACCTTTGTTAACGCGAATCGCGATACACCGCGAGATGTGGGGACGAAATTTACTGCTTCCAGAAGAAGAAAACAGCCGCCATGAGCTGCGGACGGGATGAGCTAGATCATCCCCCGTCAACCCTAGCACAAACACGCACACACTATGGCACCAACGGTGCCGCATTCGTCGTGACACAATCGAAGAACACACTGGACACACACGGCGAAGACGACTTCTGCTGCTGCGCTTGCGACGCCATTATCGTTACGTCAATTGCTGTGCTTTTGTCAGACTTGACATACAGTGGCGGCGGCGGCGGCGGCGACAGTACTGATCGAGCACCTTTTGGGTACCGTGAATTATGTGATACAAAGAAAAACACATACACTGTTCGCATCACTTTCTTTTCGTATCTTACGTGTGAAATCACAACACCACTTTACTAAGGGAATGTCGCAAAACAATGTATCCCAAATCTGCAACACCAACCACACACTACTCATTTCCCAAACACAAGAGGATTCGTTTTCCGGCCCGTGCGTCTGTCGAACCCGTTTGCAAAGAACTGAACTACACTCTCGTGCTCTACGGCAAAGTTCGCACACCGCGACAGTCTTATGGGAAAAAGTTGCTCTATTGCTTACGCACACACGCTCGCTGGCGCAAAGCTGGATTCAGCTTTACAGAGGGCAATGCGTTTGTAGTGGTGCTGACGCGCCCCGCTCGCACACAGCTTGGCGCGCGCTCTGAACAATCCATGCACACGCACACACAACATCTCCAGCAGTCTCCAATTTCACCTGAGCCGCTCACGATCCGTTTACAGTGACCGGATCGGGTTAAGATTCAAACATGCACAGAAGCATCACTTGACGTACAGATCGTGTTCAAATGAGAACAACAATCGTGAAAAATACGGTATGGGCATAAGAGCACGATTTTTGTAACATTTCATGGCGGTGATGTGTTGGTGTGACACAAACAGAGGTCGCAATGCCGGTACACAACAAACCGCATCTCACGTATCGTGATAAAAAAACATCCATTCTCAATCTCGTACGTAAGCGACGCCTAGCTTTCTGTGTGTGCGTGTGTCGGTGTGATCGTTTGTCTCTCACGCACTGCACAGCCCCTTTCAGTCTCGCCCACAATACTTTGAACAGTCGTTTCACTTACACCGCGACACTTGGGTACGCTTATCGTACACACACACATGCGCATATTGCTCGACCATTCAACCCGCGTCGCTGCCGGTATATTATTGACCGGCGGCGGTATGCGGAGCGTATCGGTGTAGGTGTGTGTATCAATATGAACATAGGTTGTTTCTTTCTCTCTTTCTCTTTCCTTTCATTCTCACCTACATACGTAGAAACATAGCAAAACTATCGGAAATACGGCAGTAAAATCGCGAATACACAAACCACAAACAAAAAAAAAGTTTCCTTGCGCTTAAGACGTTCATGTACAACGCATACCAACACCACGTCGTGTGAGGAAGCGGCATAATTAGAGCATTGGAATAAGTGCTTTCAGCAGAACATCGATTGAGCAAAGAGGAAGCACCCAAGGCAGTTAAAACGACGAGACGACGCTGCTGCTGTTCCTGCTACTGCTGTTGTTTGAGCAGCGGCGCATGTGTGTGTATGCACCTTCGATATTTCCTCTCGCGCGCGTGTGTGTTCACAACGCTCTTCACCAGTGCAGCGTGTGTCTCACAAGCATCGAAAGTGACAGATCACAGCCGAAACGATATCCGTCGAACTTGCTTTTCGTAAAAGTAAGCGAAACCAAAAAAAAATTCTCACCGATGTATAGACATAGCAGCCGCTTCTTGTTCACGCTAATTAGCCCTTCCTGTCCGTGCGCATGAACTTCCAATCGATTCGAGTCGCATACGCATATGTGCTGTTCGTTGTCTTCCTCGCAAGAGCATCGAGCAATTATCCGGTGTTCCTGCTGCTGCCGCTGCTGCTAGTTTGCCTACGGGTAGGAAACATACTACACCGTGCTCGCGGAACACATGAAGACGTTGAGAGAATCATGGCAGCCAACCTAGCGAAATGTGGTAGTTTTGAAGCGAAGAGCTAACCGCGGCGACTGTACATCCCGCCAACGGTCGTCCACGGGTCACCTCCATGTCGTCTTCTGCCGCAGCCGTCGCCGCCACCGCCTACTCCTCATGAGTATGTCGTAAACTATTGTCATTGGCAGCCGCTGGTAGCACAAAAAAAATGACGCAGATGGCCTTGCTTTTTCCTACATCAATAACACACACTGGTCGGTAAGAAATCTTGCTATCCCATCAGTCAAAAGTATTAGTTACCCCGGACCAAAATTTTCATGACACGTATGCATTATTACCAAAACTCCTACATTCGAGCTTCTCCTTGAATGCTATGATTGAACCATTATTTTAATACAATACGGTGGCTCTAGCAAATCCTTGCTCCTTTCGAGCAAACAGGAATCCTTGCTCTTTTCGAAATGTACCAGTCGATTTATTCTACTAAACATATTAATTTGGATTAATAAATTTGGATGGATTTTCCTAATTCGAATTCCCATTCTAATAATTTGTGAAACATCGCAATATCTTATTAAGCCCCATTAATTCTAATGTTTTTCGCATCAGTTTACAAAGTTTTGATTTTACGATTCCGAAATCTAACGAATACCTCAAATCGCGTCTGCTGTTCCAAATGGCAGTTCTAATTCCCATCCTCTTCGCTACTGTTTCGTTCTTGATTGCAGGCTTCTTTTCTTTTCTCAACCGCACAGCAGGTAATACACACCATCGTACACGTGCATGTGTCTGTGTAGGTAATTCGCGTGCGGAGCTGGTCGTCCAACAGTGAGAAGAAGAGTCCACATACATTAACATGGCACGCGCGCATGCTTTGCGGTTATGTTAACCCCATGGCAGATGTGTTCGTATGCGTGTGGTGCAAATGTAGTTACAGGCAAGCACTATTAGTTAGGGTTTCACGTTTGTATCCGCGTCGAGCCCGTATCTTAATGCTGAAATTTCAGCAAATATAAAAACATTAATTGAATAATTTAAATTTCATTCGTTCAATTCTTCAACGATAACATAGGGCGCTTTTTCTGTACCTATGGTGGAGCTATGTCCCATGACACAACCGAGAGCTAATCACTACACCCGTTTCGGTCGCGCAAAGAGAGTGTGGTGTAAAAAAAAATGCACAGAGTTCGCCTCTGTTTCATGTATTATTTTCCTTCGGCAAAATCTGCACGAGGAAGCACAACAACGCTTGACCTGCAGGAGAATAAGAAACGCTTAACCCTGCTGAATAGCAAAGGATAGAGCGATCGAACGAAACTGGTGTGGTAGAACGAGAAGACATGGAGACACTTTAAAAGCGGGTGATGTTGATGATGATCATGATAATGATGATGACGACGTCGACGACGGGGTGCAAAGTATTCGAATGCGCCGGTCACTGAACATGGGAGATGATAAAACCGACGATAGGACGGAGGTTCGATAAAGAATACGATGATGTTTCAAAGAAACGTGAAGAGAACCGAAACGGAAACGGGAAATAATCTATCCCACCGGTCAATCGAAGAAGCATCCATGGACTTAGCATCCCGTGGTACGAATTATTATGCCAAGTGTCGGAAGCAAGCGTGACTCCTTCCATTCTTATTAAAATATTTACGTTACATACTATTTCTATACTATTTCCCCCTCTGTTAGATAAATAATATTCGAAATATGCTGCAATGTTTCTTTTTTTCCTTACCTTTGGTTTTAGTGTTGCTTGGGAACCAATCGAGCTGTGGCGCTGCTCGAAAGCAGTTAATGACAGGTACGGAAATTGAACACGAATCACGCCGCGGCAGACGAATTCGGCTTTTCATCTCATTTCTCGAAAGTCCGAATCCCAATACGAAGTCATACACTAATTCGAGTTCACACAAACACACACGTAGATAAACGCACTCCATCCATTTCCCTCACATCCCATCTTCAATTTCGCGTCATCTTCGCTCTACATTCGCCCGGAAGAAACATGGTCAATACAGCGGCGACACTACACACAACACAACACACACATACAGAAAAATGAAAAACACAACACCACCGTCATGTCATTTCACTTCATCAGCGCGACTTTTGCTCCACTATCTCTGCCAAAGTCGCCGTATGGAAATGTCGTCTTTTGCCGTGGCCGCACCACTCTTCGCGTATAGTCCCTCTCGCACCCACCAACAAACCCCTTTTTTATTACGCCTATATTTCGACTTCTTCACTACTCTCGTCGCGAAGGTAGGTTTGTACTGTCGCAGTTGTCACACAATTGATCATTGATTTCGCTCGCTCACTCTCTCGCTCTCGTTTATTCGTTCTCTCTCACCCATTACGTCGTCGTTGCCATCATCATCATCGACGGGTGTTTGAACGCTACTACTTTGTGACAGAGATCCAAATGTACGCGTGGTACGTGGTATTAGCTTGATTGCTTTGATATCGTGCATTTAAATGTACAACACATTCAAATCAATTCAATTGGACAACCATCCATCTCAGGGCGCCTCAAGCAACCGTCGAACGTGGTGGCAGTGAAATTGGAATGCAAACAAAATGGTTCCTGTGTGGGGCACAAAAACGTTATTAATTAGCGACCCTTTTAAATCTCGATAGCATCTCGATTCGTTATTTTCATTCCATTACAAATACAGGTCTTGGCTTATACATAGGAAGGATGCATGAATTGTTGAGTAACTACAACAAATTGAAGCTACATAAAATCTATTAATAGCTTTCGCTAACTCATACAAGTTTTAATATATAAAATAATAAAATCATCAATTTGTTAAAAAATTCAACAAATTAATTATTGTTTTAAGAGCCAGTCAGAAAGTTATCACTCCAGAGAAATTAATTCCATAGTTTAAGCTATTCGTTTACAATTTACCGAAGCTAAAAGCAAACAACTGATGATAATTAAAATTTTATTTATTGAGCATTCGCTATCTATCGTCGCCGGTTGATTTTATATAAAACTAAATTATTTAAAATAATCAATCTAAAACCAATGTGTCAACCCCTATAAGAAAACAAGTACATACTGCCCAACATACAGGTGGATTAGATTAGGAAAATGACAATTATAAGAAAGAAAGAAAAGGTAAGAAAGAGACAAAAAACGACCCACAATCCATTGATGGAAAGCGAGTATCTAAAAATAGATGAAATAACACAATTCACACGCAATTGAATTTGCATACTGCGCTCTAGGAAGTAAAATCAGACAGAAAAAAGTACTGTGTTAAGTGCGAAGGTTCTTCTTTTTTACTATCCCCTTGAGTCATATCAATACGTATATCCACAAATTCACCATGGTCACCGAGGTTATTCACCAAATCTATTCATTCTCACCACGAACGGACCAAACAGCTTCCTTGCACCTTTCGAGTTCTTCTGCAGTTCTTTTTGTTCACGTCTTCTTCCTTTACCCATTCGCGCACTTTATGCTTTCTTTCTGCCTTCCCTGCTTTTACTTCTCTTCTTCTCCGCGTCCACCTTTATGTTTCTGATCTGTTCGTTTGCTTTGCGCCGCGCGCGTCGGCCTTTCTCCCTCTCTCTCTCGTTCTTTACCACTCATTGCCTATACGAATGCACAACTCTCTCTCACTCACGTTCCCATGTTTTCACAGTCCGAACAACTATCCTTCTTCTTATTCCGCCGGAGTGGGGAAATGAAACGGCAGGCAGCGCGGCTCGGGACTGGCGACCCTTTTTAGCGCATTAACGCAACCACACCACACACTTAATTGCAATTGAAGGCGAAATGTTTCATGTTCCGCAACACACACCGCCGAAATTGAGGCTGAAAATCCACCATCTTTGATAGCCGCTACCAACTCTCGCCCGGACGGTAGCGTTCTCTTTCTCTCGAATGACAATTCACATCGCCTGTTCAGGATTCAATTTTCCTTTCATATTTTGATCCTCAACCACCGTTGCTGGGTGATACCTGATCCGATTTTTCACAAAGGACATTATTCGTGCGCATTTTTGTACGCTTTTGATAGACAGACGCTCCCTCCTTACAAATGGCGTCCTGTAGAATTTGGCAGATTCACCAGAATCGATGTCACCTTTTTGGGATGTTTTCTCTCCTGTAGGATAGTTTGCTTGATGATCTTAATTGTCCCGGGATATTCGTCTATAGCTTCCGGGATTTTTTTTATACGTACACACTCACACATATGCACACAATACTTAAACACAGGGTCGCATAAGAAGGTGCAAGCGGCAGCTTCCTTTTAATCGCAACATTTTCTCTACTCGATAAAGATGAAGAAGAAATCACGAATCGATTGTGGAAAAGGGGGAATGGAGAACAACCAGAACAAAAAGGTGGAAGTGGTGAAGGAATACTAAAACTCAAACCACACTGGACACACACTGCCGTGAGATGATATGACGCGACAACGATGAAGATGGGGGCAAGTAAAAGAACGAACGAGCTCTAGGTGTTTTTTCTTCTTCCATCTTTCTTCTCACATTCACTGCTGCGAAAACTCACTTCTCATACATTCGCTACTGCTTCTTCTTCTCAACCAAACGGCGTCGTCACCACAAATCACAAAGCTATGTACTATACTTGCTATTATTTTGCACATATAATCACGAAGATAGCACCGGACACTAAAATCCCATCACTTTTCATTACCCTTGCGGAAATCTTCCACCGTACCTGCTATCTCTGCTCACTCAAGAAACGCGGCACAGTCGTCATGTTGGTCGGAAAAATCGATCACCACTCACACACCGTCGTCGCCGCCTGTGTAAAAAGCACGGTTTTCGTTCGATTTACAGCCAAAACTTCACCAGGCCGGTGAAACGAACACGGTCTACACACACCACGTACGACTGCGAAACACCTCACCACAACGCACCGGCTTAAAGTTGCCTGAGCACGCACGCACCGCAAAAAAGACGATCCTCACCCATTAAAAAACACCTCCATTTTGTTTCTTCACGTCGATACGATTTTTATCTGCCTGCCGTGGCTGCCACACACAACTGCGTGGCGCTGCGGTGCAAACTATGCTGCTCCTCGTTTGTTCCAATGTTGGTAGTGGTGTAGTTGTCGGCCAACTAGAGCGCTCGCTCACTTTCTGTATACCTTTCCTTTTTTCTCTACCACGCACAATCCTAAGAATGTCAATGGTGTGTGTGCTTTCTTTCCTTCTTGTTCTTCGCCACGCTACGGCGTACTCGCTCACTCCCGCACGGTCATTTTCAGGGGCTGCAAAATAGACGATTTAATGAAATTTTTTCATACACAACTATTTTGATAAACTCACAACAAAAACAACAATGTGGACACCAAACATTCAATATACTTCACGATCGCCTCAATCGGCACTGAAGCCGAGATGCGTTCATCATTTTCACCACCGCATAAACTATCACCTCACACAGCACACGCACACATGCTCGCAAATTCACCTTAACTAAATTATTCCTTTTTGCCGGTCTTTTGTATAATCCGGTTTATCCGGTGTAAGAAACAATTCGCGGTTTATCACGGATAACTGAGTTAAACATGAATTGATCTAATTTCCGACATAGATCTAAAAATATAAATACTGATGTTGAATCTTTCTTGTACGATTATTTTATTTGTAACAATTTGGTAAAGTGAATTACAACAAGATATACAGCTCTCCCTTTCGACAAATATCAAAGGGATTGCGATTTTTTATATTTTTTTTCAATTTCGTTTTCAATTATTTATTCATCTGTTTTATTTAACAAGCTAATTGTGTTTTGCCATTTTTTTCGGCGGATGTAATACATCCGTATCTTCTTCCCCCTCCGTTCCATTATCTTCTTTCATATGTACATCTTCTTGATCCTCCTCCTCATTGTCACTAATGTTCTCTTCCACTTCGGAATCGGAATAATCATCACTGTCTCCGGGCGTATTCTTCGGTCCACGACGTGTAATAACTACGCCCGCTTTGCCTAACCTTCTTCCTTCGGCGGATAGTAGTATCCGATTTGGAACACCGCGAATAGCTTCCTTCGATTGCTCCTCGCTCAATCCAAAGATAAGTCCACTGAAAAGTATACATATAATTTAAATCTGGACAACCTAACAGACTGCCGGCATACTCACAGGTTTGCTATATCGTAAGGACTTCGCAGTTGAAAAGCATTTGTAGCTGCACTGGAGATAATAACATTTTTAGACTTTCCGTACGAGTGATACCGGTGAGCGCGAAAGATGGTCGACTTGCGCTCCGAAGAATTTAAAATCGCCGGTGCGTACTTCAACTCGAATGCGATGTTCCGATCGATGGCTAGATAGTAAAACTTTCTGCTCAGCTTCATACGGATCGTGTCACTGTTGTACGTTATGATATCACACGTCATCAACTGGCAAGCGTACTGAAAACTGCTTTCATTTGTTGGTATAGCAGCTATTAGGTTGTAGGATCGAATATTTTTCGATTTATTCAATGCCAAAGAGACGGACGCATCGTCGAAGGTGATAGTTAGTCTGTTCAGCAGTCGTATTTGCCCGCCAAAAATAGCCTATACGAGAGATTTTAACCCGTTATAACATGCAAAATAAATTGTTTGCTGGCCTGCTAACCTTCAATTCCTTCAGACAGATTGCCGCCGGAACCGCATCCTGTAGTTTTGATGAAGAGCCTCCCTTCATGATTTCCAACTTTTGTTCAATGGCAACATTGCGGTATCCTACTGCGAAGGGCACAACATATGTTAATAAAATGACACGTGCACAATGTCACCAACAACTTACATTCTATCGCCTCCCTAATAATGGGTTTCAAACTGGGCGCTGGTGCCATTGGAATGCACAAATCCGAAAAGCCGGTAAAATTGTTCATCGTAAGACTTCCCTGTTGTTGTTACTCTGAACTCGTTGTATGATTTGTAAACAAACCTGCTTTGATAGATCGCACGTGGTGACGATGGACAATTCACGGACATCAGGAAAGACGTTCGGAAAAGTAATAAAAACTCGGAACGGGATTTGATCCCTTCCTTCGTAATCAAAAGAGGATCGAATAACATAAAGCAATCAACAAAAATATTTCAAATTTGGGAAATTTTAAATGAAATTTAAAGAAAAAAAAATTAATACTATACAAAATATTATTTACCAAAATCTTAAGTCGATCTCACATTTTCCGGAAGTAAGTCATTTTATGGGAAAATGAAGTAGTTCAAATTTGTTTTGCAAGGACATTGGAAATGTGAAAGGACTAAACTTCTCCACTGTAAGACCTTGTTTTAATTATTATGAGACTGTAGCTAGATACGGTTCAATAAAGATGCGCTCAGTAGTTGTTTCTCTTGTTCACTTGTTTCTCTGTATTGGAAAGTAAAAAACAAACAATTCCATTTCTGTAGTATCTTTTGTCCATGGAGCTACGGGTATATAAAGTATACAATTTTATCTGTATACCACACTTCACTGTCAACTACGTGCCGAAGCAGCAGATTCGCGAATTTAATCAAAAATGAAGGTATGGAATTATTTAGAATAAGTTTGCGAGGTTTATTATAATCAACTCTTTCTTATTCTGTAAATGT
>JXWZ01002382.1:0-10625 GCA_000956215.1 Anopheles farauti No. 4 | reverse complement strand
GAGAGAGAGAGAGAGAGAGAGCGAGCGGGAGAGCGAGAGAACAAGTGGAGAAACTAGCTGAGGAGCTCTATTTTGCGAGCACGCTTACCTTTTAACAAGCGATCGTCCCGGTTTTGTATGATCATCAGCCTTTTTACCTCGCGCCTGCCCAGCTGCGCCCCAGATTGATGAGGGATAATTCAATATTTTTTCTCGAAATGAATGATTAATTGAAAAATTATAAGATTAATCACACGTTTACATGCTTCCAATCGGGCAAAAGGCGGGGGGGTTGGGATACTGTTGGATGACTAGGTAGCTTTCTTCCTTTCTTTAATGTCCTTATCAACCTTGTTGTCTCGGTCGGTTGGTGGATAGTTGTCTGTCACATGCTTGTCTCGCCCGCATCACCACTAGCGCACCTACAGTGGCGGACAGATGTTCTGTACCGGCCTTTACAACGGCCTTCCAAAGTGGTTGGGTTGATTTATTCAAATTATTGGTTTCCAGCGTACCGGTGTGTAAAATAGAGAATATTATTCATCTGATTGATTGGTATTAAGGATTGGGGTTTTCAACAAAAAATTCCCTTCTTTCCAGAAGGATAAAAAATCACTTCACGGTGTGATGTTTTATCAAGAAGTGTCTCTGTGTGTTGGCAAGAAAAAAAATCATTTTTGAACGAAGATCCCATGCCCTAATAGAGCGTTTCTTGGGGCGGGTTCTGGCAAAATGAAGGCCCACTTTTCCACGACTCGTCGCGCCGGTCGCGCGTGCTCAAACTGCGAGCGCACACTAACGGCTCATCTATGCACACTCCTCAATTTTAATGATTTATGTTTCCTTTTGTACCCGCACGTACCAACCTTTACTGTCAACCGTTTAGCCGTCATCGTCCACTTGTGTCACTCGGCGCGTTCCGAGCGGTAATCAACAGGTCCGAGACCCTGGCTTCATCCCTCATCCAATGAAACGGAGCAGCTCGGCCACGATACGTTACGAGCCGGAGTGTGCGGACATGCACTTTTCCAGTAAGTAAGCGAGTAATTGTAATGGCATCAATGCGATTTGCAAGATGCGATTGAACTGTCTGCTGATTATGATGTGCACAACATATAGCAACTTGCTTTCGCGGTTTAAAAGCTGCCCGCAGCTCCGGTTGTGCGAAGGCAAAGGTGTGAAAATGGGGTCTATTATTTGTGCATCGGATTGTGCATCTTCGATTCCCACGTGCGATAAGAAACCGCCTGGAAGTGGCTGCGAACGATTTCGCTAACCCATTTCTCACATGATTGACCGTTTCGCTCCCGTGGAGATAGCGCTAGTAAATGTCTGGGTGCAGTTTCTTAAAAACAAATAAATATCTTATTAAGATAAAAAAGTTTCCTTGCCCAGATTCCCTCGCTGGGTTTGCGATGCAGATTATAATTTGCGCACTGCGATCATCGTGCCGGCGTTCGAATTTCGTTCATAAGAACCGGGCGCGCTCGTGGCCTTCATCTCGCTGCACATTGACAACGAGCGCCCGCGGTACCGCGTTCGGTCCAAGTGCCCTGGTCGATGTGCGCCTGCGGGCTAATTTTTATTTTTATTTGTTCTAATTATTGACCGCACAGGGTGTCATTAAATAAATAGTTTTTAAAACGGTTATTAATAAGACGCTTACGTGTCCGTACGCTGTCGTCGTAGTCGTCAACGTCCACACCGTTAAGAAAGTGACGTATTTTGTAGCGTATCGTTTGTCAATCGATCGATCGGTCACTTCTTTGCCCCATGTTATTTTTTTTTTCGCATCGCGGAGGAAAGCTCTATTTCATCCCAAACTCTGTGAGCGCTTGTGCTTTTGTTTTTGCGCTCTGAGTCGCGACCGCGGGTCCTGCGGAACTGCCTGGGCGTCTAGGCTGTGTGATCCGGGCTCCTGCTTTTTCCCGTTAAATTTAATGAACGCTTTCCAGCGCACGGATAGGTTGGAAGGGAAACACTGGGCAGGGAAACCATTTGGGCTTCCCGTCATGGGGCAGCCGGTCGCGCGGTGCATGATTTACAAATTAGTGATTAATTTCAATACGGCTACCGTGCGAGCGCCGAACCCTCCATTAAGCTTCCGCGGAACGATCGGTCACGATCCGATGTTGAGGTGAGACAGAGGTGAGCAGAAGAGCAAAGTGCTGCGGAGCGATCGATCTTAAATTGTTTCGATCCATCAGCCGATTGGCATTAGCACTGTTGATTTTTTGTTGTGAGTGTTGGTTTTTCTTGCAACAATGAAACAATTCAGCGCGCTGGGAAGCAGAATGCTCCTATTTTCTTCTAGTTGCTATTAAATGCGCGGGTGAATCTGAAAGTTACTACTTCGAACAGTAGGAACAGTATACGAGGAAAATTACTTCGGTGAGAATCGATGTGAAATGAAATTATCGTGTTGCTGAATTTTGTTGAATAATATTAAATATAAGATCCAAACTGTCCATTTATCAAATAAAAGTAGAAATTATTATTTTCAGGCTTGAAATAATATTGAAATGATAATGCCACAGATATCGAGTACAGACAATTGATATGATTGAAGAATGTATGTAATGTAATGGCGTATGTAATTTGCAGTGTTAGAATCTTTACATAGAGAAACATGTTCGCAATATTGAGTTGTAACATTTACAAAATTATTACATTTGTTTTCACATTAGCTACACTCTTACAGCTTTAATAGTACTAAACGAATGTATTTATGTCGAAAAATGTAAACAAAATGAAATAATGATTCTCTTTTATTATACCCGTATTTCAACACAGCAAGGCGAATCAATAGAAACTAATAACTAAAAATCCTGAAATAAATATAATCCTTAGTTTCGATGGAGGGATGAATTAAATATTCTTTCGATTAGCAATTGTTTTTATATCGTGTGAATTTTTACTGCTTATCACAATCTATTCCGTTAAGTCGACGCAAATGAAACTTATTGCGATGCATTAGTTTGCACAGTGGACATACTTCTTCAGCTGCTACACTTTAGAAATAGCCAATTTCCCCAACACTACCAACATTCCTCCATGACAAATCAGCAACACTGTAACGTCACTGTCGGCAAAAGCGCAACTAAGCTAAGCAGGTGCCGTAATAATATACTTCTTAATTTTGCACTTAGCGATTTAAGCGATCCGGTGCGCGGTGGCCGCCTGCCTGGCTCATTATCGGGGGCACCCTGATTTGCATATGATTAAAAGGCGCTCCGTTCATGTCTTAGTGGATTAGTCTCTGTCCATCGGGCGTGTTGATTATCTGCAAATTATTTACTCACACACCTCCTTCGATCGATCGATAATCGATCGTATATTGATGGTTAGTGTGTGTATATGAAGGAAACCAGCGAGCTTAGGCTTGGCCACTTTTCATTCGTACCTCAAACTATTTTTTTTAGACACCAATGTCTCACCGTTTACTGGACCAATATTGTTTCGTGAGCTCTACAACTCCTTCGTTGTATGCACAAAAATGCATTTCAGCAGCAAACTTAATTTAGTATGACCCACCGTTATTATGATCGTTCGAGGTGGGTTTTGTTTTTAGAGCCACTTTTTTCGTGCCTTCCAATCAAAATCAAATCTAATAATTTTCCTCTATCATCGCCTTGTACAGGGGAACCATCAGAAGAGGGAAAAGGGCGAATAGAAATTCGGACGCAAAAGGATCGTGTCAGACGAATTCGAACCGATTTCGATACCGGAGTTCCCGGTTCTCGTGCGCGCGTTTTTGTTTTCGCTTCTGCTCTCCGGCGGTGGTTTGAAGAAGTCACGTCTTCTTAGGCCCGGGAGGTACTCCGGCGTCTTTTGGAGGTTTGGTTTGAAGCTGGAGCATGGTAGAAAATAGATAGCTCACAGTCTATCGGAGTATTCTTTACCGCTGCAAGGGGACGGGACATGCTCGAGGCGCGAAAGAGAAATGCGAAAAAGAAAGACGAAATTCCTTCCCTCCAGAAGTGGAGCTTCATGAAAGAAGTCTGACTGCATTTCGTGTTGCCTTTTACTGGCCGTGCAGTGCAATCGTCGGCGTGTCTGCATCACCGTCTGGAATTGTCGATCTGCCGAGGTGGAGTCGGAGAAATGCGAAAGACATTCTGCAGACGGCTGGTCGGTTTGTGGATGGTGCGTGGCATGGCGGTGTTTCCTAACCGAGTTTCCCGTTTGTCAGCACGCTATCGTGAAATTTGTGGTGGATGCGATGGCGACGAGTGGATGATAGCGGACAGTACAGAACGTGGTTTATGCAAAATTTATTTCGACGTAGCTACAGTGATACCGAAATTTTGATTTAGATAAGTTTATCTTATGTTTACGGTGCAAAATTATCATAAGGAAGGTGTTTTTTTTATAAACATCAAGAGATAAGAGAAGAGATAAGAGCCCTGTTAACTATCTACATGGGAAACTATATAAATAATATTATAACATTGTTGATATAGTTTCCCATCGACATTGACTGTAAATTTGCCCGTACGGCTAGCAGCGTCACGCGAGGTGGCGCAAAACATTTAGCGAATTCAAAGGGCGGGCCATGGCAGAAACTTAACGGGGATTGATGCCCCGCAGGTGGATCGATTTCACGATCGAAATCCCGGGCATCATCGTTGATTTCGACTGGTCGGGATTTCGATTTCGGTACGGTCTCTCTCGGCCGAGACTACTCGAATGTTGCTGCTCCAGAATACTGGACGTTTATTTACAGAAAAAAGCAAAAAAAAACACCATCGCTTGAAGCCATCCACGATGGCCAATTCTGGGCTGATCTGCGATGCAGACCAGCGCCAGACGAAATTCAAGGTAATAATCCGTGATGATCCAACGCCCCAGCTGAAGGCAGAAGAAAGCAGCTCGTCTGGGAACGTCGTTTTCTGCAACAATTACAACGAAACGCTGATTGATGGGGCAGCGGACAAACGATGGATTCAAATTATAGCCCGATTCATGGTACCTCTTGCATTGGGAGAAAGGGGTAGCAAGGAACAATGTTGCACGGTGTGGAATGTCAGTCAAATGCCCTTCTTAACAGATTGGAATGTTTAGACAGCTTATTTGAATATCATTTTGGATTTGATTGGGATAAATGTGCATATGAAAATTAATAAAATGCACAAAAACGTATCACTTTTGGCAGACGGCTTTGAAAGAAAAGCTTATTCTGAGAAACACCTCAAATAATCAAACAATGCATTATAATTTTATTGTTTTTCCTACATTTGCTCTCGGCAAGGAATCGCCATTCTATCGAAAGCTATACATTCAAATAAATAATCAAAATGTCCCTGCAGAGAAATGGGAGTGACGCATTGTAACAGCAACCATTGTGCATTGCGTACCTCGTAGGGTGGCGGACGACCTAAAATCCCTGGTGTGTAATAGACCACACGCCCGTGTTTATTAGGTATTATTGCTTCCATGCTAAAATTATGATGAAACAAAAAAGATACAACCGACAATAGGGACACAGTTCGCGTATGCTACACGGTACGTATGTACATTAGAACACACTCATGGGCCGATATGGCATGGAGTATGGTTGCTTTGTTTTTGCAGAGGCATTTGTGCGTGTAACGATCTCGTGGCTGGATTTGGCATTACATGAGCCGATCGTTGAAATATCGCTGAGAGAGGTGTAAATATTTGTCTTCTTAATGGAAACGCACATTGTTCTGCGTTGAAGTGATGCGTAGGTTTAGCAAAGAATAATTTCTATGGGTGTTAGTTGATTAGAACACATTTTTCGTTTGCTTCTTTTTTACATTTTCTTTGAATTTCTGAATCAAAAACTTTGTAAAATATGTAGTAATCATAGAACATGCACTTTTATAATCATATTATGATTTTTTATGTTCTCATGAATCTTAATGATGTTATACTATTGAGAAAAAGTTAGTTACATCATTTTCTTAAAATAAAATTATATTAAATATTTCCAACATAGAAAAATATTCAACTAGTTTACATATTCCAAATTATGACAATATTTGCGAATGTTTTAAAAACAGGATATGAAAATATCATATTAACACTACGTCTACGGAAATAGGGCTTTAAGGTAAAATTTAATGTTTAATTAAATATAATTGTGTGTTAATAAAGTATACATTCCTTAAATTGTATTGTCGGTTAAGCATTAAACAAATAACACATAAAACTATCAGATGATCCCGAACCATTCGGCAAAAAAAAGTGCATTTCGTGTTGCTGCTTACTTGAGCATGAACGCTGCAAACGGAAAGCAAAATAGTTTACGAAGGCGTCGTGAAGGTGAATTGAAGGCGGAATATGCATCCATGGCGCGTCTCCACGGCAATGGTGATGCCGTTGCGTCAGCTCCAGCATCTTCCCCAACCTCGCTCAATGAAAATGATTATGCTCGCCCCACGCACACAAATACACACACACACACACACTCACGCACTCATCCGAGTGTTCCGGTTCCGCTCGTACGGCGCGATTTTGACGGGTTTCGCTCGTAAAAAAAGTGAATAAAGATGATCCTCTCTTCGTGCCGTGTCGTCGGCGACACACCCGTACACGCTTCAAATGCCCGAAAAACCGGTCTTCCGTTTGTGGGTGGTGGGACGGGAGTGGGGTTAGGTTGAGCCGGTGCGTTGGCGGTGCTGTAGGTATGAAGGCAATTTCGGGCTCCGTCTTCCCTCTCCGGGTGATATCGCTGCGGCACCGGGAACGGAGCCACGGTTGGCACGTGTTTGCTCGACGTATTCGAAGGTTATAATTGAATAATTCCTACCATCATCACCGTTTGCTATCACCATCGTCGCCACCACCACCACAACCTCCGCCACCGTCGCGCATCACGAGCATGGTCGTCTGTGCACATACACATTACGTTCATTGTTTCAGTCGCGCATAAAACCGTCGGTCGGTATGTTGCGTTTTATGTTGTTGCCGGTTGCCGCTCGCTGCTGTTGCTGCTGCTCCGCCGGCGAGTACCGAGCGATCTTAAATCGTACGTAAAATTAGCTAATGGCTTCATTTTCCGGTAGCATGCGGTTGTGCGCGGATGCGTTTGCCTTCGCCGTAACGCTCGATCGGGCGCGTACCGATAGTAGATTCTTTTCTGCCGTCTTTACCGCCGTGCTGGTTGGCTGGCACATAAGAACAGGTTGTAGCCGGCTCCGGGGGTCTTGTCAAACGTGGTTTAATGTGTTGGCAGTGTGAAAACGTTGGTTTTGGGCTTATAGCGTGCGCTGCGGAAAGAACCTTAAAGTCATCCCATACTGGCGTCCCCTGGGGAGTAATTCAACACGCAGAGTGAACAACGTTCGCGAAGCGAAATGGAAGGAATCCGAGATTTTGTTTGCCATTTGTTGGTTGGAAAATAGCAAATAGAAAGATGATGTTGACCGATCGCTTCCACGCGAAGTTACTAATGCTTGGAAGTATTATTTGAGTAGCAGAATCGATGGTTATTGACAATTCCGTTGGTAAATAGAATCGTTCCCTCGTCGAAACACTCAACAGCCTGGACAGAATTCAATAACTATTTTAAAGAAGATTTACGAATGCGTATGCGTTACTCTTAGTTAGCCATGATCGTATTTGTGACATGTATGAACATGTCACAGCACTATCGCTTAACTGTCAAAGCTCGGAACATTTTACAACGTTTTATAGGTTTAGAACAAACCATTCGCTGCGCAGACTGAGGTTCAGGTCAGTTTTGTGTCAACGGTCGCGCTGGGGGCGGAAGTGAACTATGGTGTGGCCGTTTCTACTATACCGCCGTGTGGAAAACGTTTACTGTGACTCACCTTTAACCTCATGCCTTCCGGTTGGTCGGTCGATAAACGTCGTCCAATGTCAACTGCTGCGAGCGAGCCTCTCGTACTCTCTGGAGGTGACGTTGCCGACTGGACCGCACCAGACACGTCGAGCGGTGTTGTCAGCTGTTATCGTATAAGTGGAAAGGCTTATCGATACCGATGCTAGCGCTGACAAGTCAACGGGTTGAGTCGTTTTTATGTTCATAGGTCGTAAAAGAAAATTTGGGTTTAGGGAGGATAGATCGATTCTGGTTGTAAAGTTCTCAATTTTCTAAAAGTAACAATTTGATGTTTTGAAGTGCTTTTGCTCAACTCATTTTTCATTTATTTAAAAAAAAACTACAACCATAAAAGATGTTGGAGTTTACGGTAAAAAAATCATTTACAAATACTAAATTTTTTTAAACTTATTGTTATGATTTTCTATGGAAAATCTTTGGATTTATAGAATATATCTGGAAAAAATGTATCCAATAAAACACAATTTCGAATTAGTATGCAACTCAGTTGTAAATCTACGTATGTTGTAAATTATATGATACAAATTTATTGGTCCACAAGTCATTTGAAAGTGTTTTTAGAATGACACGGTTCTTGTTTTTTCAGTCTGTAGCATTGACATTTGTCTGTTTAGTATGAGACGAGAAAAGCTTTTTCTCTTCAACAACTTTTACTCATTTATAGGGTCATGATTACTATCTTTCAAACTTAATGTATTTGTTGTTTTTGTTGTGAAATTTTACTAGAGCCATTCTTTTGTAATTGACTTGGTTCTGGTTATATTAATAAGAGTATCCTGCAGAGATGTTCATATAAAAAAACTCAGCATCTTTCAAACCAAAGTTAATAAAAATTTAGTTAAAGTAGATTTATAGTTATGATATAATATTTAAGAGATAAGCCCATGATTCTCATGACACTCATGATCATGATATAATATTTAAGAGATAAGCCCATGATTCTCATAACACTCATGAATTGGTGTATTAAAAGCAGAACCAAATTAAAAAAAAATGGCAGATAATTTGGCAAAACTTATTAAGTCAATTTGTATCCATAAAAATCCATCAGAATCCATAAAAATTATCGACTAACGTAAGTTAAAAATATAAACTTAACTATATCCCTCAAAGTTTCCACTCGCCGCACACAGCTCCTTATGGGTATGACTTTTGTACAGTTTCGCTTTAAACCATTCCGGTGGATCGAACCGATGACTAAAAGTGTCCAACACGTGAAACGGATTGCGTTTGCACATCGCTAGCCGCACATTGGAAAACGCCCTGCACGCGTGCGGCCCGGGGACACGGTCGGATATGGCCCGGGCGGATGTGAAGTCCGTCGTCGACGAAGACGTGCTTTTTAAGGGTTTTGGCGTTTTGGATTGGCGACTCTTTTGTCCGCAAAGACCGACTGCTGGTGGTGCTCCGTGCCGAAGGTGTCTCGTCTTCGATTGTGTGTTGCTGTTTTGTTGCGTTTGTAGCCTGTGCGTGTGACTCTTCCTTTCCCTGCGTCCATGCGGATTCGATTTCGTTCGGCTCACCTCACTTGACTTCCATATTTTATTTCATTTGGCTGTGCCTCCCCAGTTCCAACACCATGGACGTTGCTACCACCACCACCACCACGTCGTCTGTCGTCCGGTAGGGGTGATTTTTTGTGTGTTTTTGTTTGTTTCAGCGGGTTTTAATTGACTTTAATTTCCGTCCGCCCTCTCGGCAAGTCAACCGGGCCCGACTCCACCCTTGCCAGTGCGCCCGGCCAGGGCAGGGCAGGGTGAGCAGGTGAGTCGGTTTACACTTTTTTTCGGTTCGGCGCAAAGTTTGACTTGAGCTGGTGGCAGCTGAGCCGAAGGTGAATCGGTTGAGCTGGTTTCGATCGGTGGCCTCACCTTGAAGCGCGACGAGCGCGACCGGCGCGAAGTTCATCTAATGCCCGGTGGACTGAAACGGACGGGTAGGTTTTTTGTGTGTTTTCGCTGGACAATCGGTGGGATGGGTGTGGTGGTAATGGTGGTCGGTGCTGCGACGATAAGCTTATGAATTCCTTTCCGCTATTGGACGCTCAAGGACACGATGGTTTCGACGATGTTTGCAGGAGCACCCCAGTTCCCTGGCGATGATCGATGAGATGAGACGCGGTGAAGGTGTTGAAAATTCTTCGCAATTTGAGAATCACAGAGCAAACGCATCGAGGGAAGTTATATTTCATGTGAGCAATGTGAGTGTTTTTTCCGATTCATTTCGATGACTACAAAGAAATGGAGATCAAACTGTTTAATTGTAAAGCGAGGTGCAATTAGCTTACTTTATAGGCAATTTTAACATGCCTTTAAGCTGATAAGAACTGTTATCAAAAATCAGCAGCAATATAAATAACTTTGATTTGCAATACGTCTACAGGAAGTTAGCTTTTGATGTCACGTGATGTTTGATATCTCCGATTATATCCGATATGTTTACGAGATAAACAAGATAAATAGTAAAAGATAATAATTTAAAAATAATTTGATTGCATTATGATAGGAAATGAAGTTATATTCGAAAACGCTATTGTTACATTGTTACACATTTTGTTAAAATAACATTTGTTGGCGAAACTTTCCAAAATGTAGCTATTTACCAAATTCGCTCCAGAGCGCCATTTGTCTATGGCAACTGGTCTGCTGAAAAGAATCTCTAAGTAAAAAAATGTATGCATAGCAAAAATCCCCGCAGTTGCATACATCTCTCATATTAAAAATTACTTTGATTGAAAAATGATTTACAAGTCGTCTCTTAAAGTGCTGCTATTCAATTTGCATGCAAACATATCGTTACGCTCATCTGCATAAAC
>JXWZ01002380.1:0-13811 GCA_000956215.1 Anopheles farauti No. 4 | reverse complement strand
GTGTGGCGCACATGTGAGAGTGTATAAGAAAGGCTTTTGTGTGTTTAAGCAAGTGTTAGCTTTGTTCTTCTTGCCAGTGGAGACTATCCAGGGTCGAAAGGAGTATAATTTATTTCCTAAACCCCTACCGCTGGTTCTTCCACTTCCACATGATTAGGCAAATGAAGCTGATCATGCGGTGCTGCTCGTGCCTTGCCTCGTGCTTTGGATGCGATGGAAACTGATGTTACCCTGTGGGAGCCGGCTTTTGCGGTACACAAAATTATCGCTTTTCTTATAATATTATTCGAACCATTTATTGACATTAATTTCAACTTCAACTTCATTTTTCTGCAAATTGCAAATCAACGTCACCAACATGTAATTGAAACCGCACTTTCACCTCGCAAATGGCCACAAAATGGTCACCCATACTGGATGACGGTGGCGGGCAGGAAAAATAAACCCTTTCAGCGAGCGATATCCCATCACGATTGGATCGTAAAAAAATGAGCTCGATTAAACGCAAACTATCACACGTGCTAACGTGCCGGGTTTTTTTTTTCATTTCATTTCGAAAAAAAAACACTCCATTTAACCGTACGCTCACGTTTAACCGCATCGTTTCCTCCGTGCGTTCTCATCGGCAGGTATCGTCGATTCAACCTGACGCGTGCCTTAAACCAACATCCAACCCCTTGCTTAATGGAATTGGCGGCGATGGGACTCGTGGGACCGTTCCCCACCCATTTTTGTGCGCTTTGTTGTACTAAAATTTGATATGCGATCGATTGAAACGATCATTTTGGCACACCAATCAAAATAAGCTCCGCTTCGCGAGCAGGGCAGGGCCAGCGAGACGAACGTTTCGTTGCGCATTTCACGCGCTCAGATGCGTTTGCAAATTTCCCATCACTCCCCTCCCACCCCTCTCCCATCTCCCTCATTCGACGCCAGTGGCGCAGACACAGCGGCGTCTTAAATGTTTTATTATAAATTTATGTAAGTAGCTCCCGGGCGTGCGTGTGTGTGCGTGCTTTCTTCCGTTGCTGCCGATTCTGTCGTAAGCAGTCGGGGCCGCTCTTGACAACAACTAACCTCGGAACGACTTGATTTCCGCCAACCCATCGCCTTCAGCCGCGGGAGCCGCGATTGTCTTGTGGTGTCGCCCGTGAAGATGATAAGACCGAACGTGCTCGAGATGCCGCACGGAAAATGTCATTAAACGCGAGCGGGTTAAACTAGCAGCTGTCAGCTAGCAGCTGCGAGTATGTGTTTGTTTGGCTCCGAGAACACTCCCATAAGGGTACCTTCGCATACATTGCGCACACCCCCCTCCCCCGCCACCGCCGGCAAAGTGCGTTATATAATTTTTATGAAGTGTTTACTGGCGCTCCGCCCAACCAAACCCGCACGGAATGACTTTTTCAAGCACGTGCGGAGGGCGCAAGACGAAATTAAAACACATTACGCCGCTCTCACCACCGAAAATGGCGTAATTAAAGGCGAGTGTAGTGGAGTCGTCTTCTTCGCGCGGCTCGGTCGCTGCACATCATCTGCGATGGTCGATAAATATTAGCTCGCTAAAAGGCGCAAATACAATCTGCCGAAGATGGGTGCGGGTTCGTCGTTAAGGGTGAATCGCACCCATGGAAAGGTTAGTGCTGCTTCGGGAATGGTGGCAAACCGGTGACAAATGCGTTGTTTAATATGCTTCCCCCCGGTGGCGGTGTGAAATGTTTAATCGTTCTGCTGTTTAAAATTATACAAAATTATGGTGATGAAGGTTTGGTTGAAAACTTAAATGAACTCACAGGTGCGCTAATAACATATATTATTCGTAGAAAAATATATTATTCACACAATTTTTCACCAGTTTATAGTGAAAATATGCATACACCTTTAAAAATAGCAATATGCACTGTCATCGGGAAAAGTAATTACTGTTTGAAAATATAAAATGTTTATTTTTTCATCGAACTCTTTATAGAGATGAAAAATGTTACGTCGAATTTAGTTGTTACATTTTTCTTGATCGATTGATTCCAAAACGTTTATGTAAGGAGCTGTTAGGACTCATTTTATAAATTCAATACATCATTAATGTTAAACAATATGATTTGTTAAATTTTGCAAAAACTAGATAATTTGGGTAAAAACATTAAAAAAAAATTCGAATTCTTGTGCTGTGTTCAAAGTAAAGAACAAATATTTAAATTCCGTACAATTGCCGTCTAATTTAAAAAGATTAAAATAACACGGTGCTTTAAATAATCGGAGTAAGTCAATTCCATTTCGAATGTGAAACATCTGTGGTAATGTGTTAAGCATAGTTCTCATAATAATTATTATAATATTTAATTTAATCCAAATTATTTATAGAGGGTTTTTTATAAGACAAATTCATTTGTTACTATGTTTTGTAGTCTCGGGGCTAAAATATTAGATATTTATTTTATCAAACCTAGTATTTAAAAAAACGTATGCGCTAAAAACGAAAATAAAAATTTAATTACCCTATCATTTGCTGTACTGAGAGCGAATAAGAAGTAGAATAAAGTTTTCTTAAAGTGTTAAGCACCAGGCGTCTCCATTAGCGTCTCCATTTTTAAACATTCTCAACCGTCTATATTATCAGTTTTAATAAATAACTTTTCCAGTACCCTGGACCAAAATAAAAACAATTTCCTCTATCAGTGAAGTACATACGGAGAGAGTGGAAATTTTTAAACATTAGCTGTTTACATAAATGAGCAGTCAAATTTGACTCTGCCTAATATTCAAATTTCAAGCAAAATGGAAGCACTTTTGCTCACCCCCGTCACCCAATTTGGATGGTAAACTTTAAAAGGCATTCTAATCGGGATTTTGGAACAATAGCATCCAGCCCGAATACGTTAAACCAAATTTGATCCACTCGCGAATCCCTTATCGCAGCCCCCAAACTCCATTAACAGCGTTCCTTCGTCTTCGCTTTCGTCTACTGTCGTCGCTACGAGGAACCGATCAACCGCAAACTTTCTTCCGTTCGTCCTTTCGTCATCGTCACCCCATCGCAAACGCGTGCCGGCGCGTGACTTTTCACATCCCCCTCGTGGAAAACGTCCCCAAGCCGGGTCACGCAAGAACTAACCCCATCAAACCGGAACCGCTCCCGACCACAGACACACCGAAGGAAGAGTAGAAAAAAAAAGCAAACAAATGCCGCCCGCTCGCATCCCATTTTGAAGAAAATGATTATTCAAATCCGTTCGGCAAAAGTGCGAAAAATCCGAACCACGCTTCCGTCCATCGATGGGAATTTTTTTTTAAATTGGGTCGCAGACACGCGTCCGCACCCGAACATACCCATTTTGCCGTTCGGGGTGAAGCATAACGATTGTTTTGTGATGGTTGTGCCGCGTCCGAGCTAGCCATGCCATAAAGCAGCGGGTACGTCGTTAACCGAACAGGGCCCAAAAGGCGGAAAGCTTTTCTTTCTTCGCTTCGCCCCCGAAACGGTTCCACTAACGCTTGCTTGACGAGAGTACGTCACGATCGTTCGAAGTTTAATCTTTCGCCTAATGGTTCCGGATCGTCCTCAATTTATCTCGCCTCGCCTTAGCTCGTTTCGCGCCGCTATAGGTGTGGCTGCAAAGTTTCGGTGGGAAGAATGCGTTCCGCCTGGGACGGAGGTAAAGTGCTCAAAGGATGGCTTATCTTATCGCGGCCGAGAGTTTATCAGTGCGGATTGGGCCGCGGTGGGGGAAGAAAATTGCTGTTGACAAGTTGGTTGATTGTTCGGTTTTCCTTATTTTCCTGGCCCGGCTTCTGTGGGTGAGACTGTTTCATTTTATAATTTTTTTTTTCTTTTCATAAGAAACCATCGCAAAGTGTCATGACTCACTCGAGAAACGATGACTGTTGAGTTTCTGCTACGCCGGCAGACGTTAAATATCTTTATGATTCATCGAAACTTTACGGCACAATGCTGATATGATTAATTTAGTCTTTCATCATAAATCGTATTAAAAAAGCAAAAAGCTTTAGAGTGTGTATGTGTCGTGAGAAGATTTTAATTTCATCCATTGGTTTATTTCCTTTTATCAACGAAAAATGATATGTCATACAAAAAAACTTACGTAATTTTGTAAGTTTTCAACTGGTTACATTTTTTTAAGGTGAAGAAAATACAAAAAAAAATTAAAAGAAAATAAAAAATCTTTTGAAAGCCTCTGTTTATAAAATCATACTTGTAAATGATAAAAGATGTAAAATTCTTCTAAAGAAAACGCCTGGAAGCTTCATTTTATGATTTTGGAACATTTGTTTGTTTTTTTTTTGAATATAAATATTTTGGAATTTAAATTACATTTGAACATTTCGTGAGAAGATTTTGATGTCCATCCATTGGTATATTTTCTTTTATCAACGAAATACTTCATGTCATACAAAAAAAAACAAAATTACGTAAGTTTTTAACTGGTTATATTTTTTTTAATGGTGAAGAAAATACAAAAAAATAAAAGAAAATAAAAAAATCTTTTGAAAGCCTCTGTTCATAAAAACATAGGATCAAATGTTCCAAAATCCTAAAATGAAGCTTCCAGACGGTTTTTTTCTTTTTTGGTAGAATTTTACATCATTTATTATTTATTCTAAAGAATCAAGAAAACAGCCGTATAAATCGATTTTAAAGGTGCTTCTTAACTTTGTATCACCTTAATGGCATCGTCTCCTTTACCTGCACCCATCATGACAGATAACTTTATCTAACAATCTACGGGCGAACATACACGACACAACAACAGCAATACTTAACAAGACACACGTACGCAAAGCCCAGTTCCGGGAAGCGTCAAACCAACGGCGAAGAGGAAAATCATGCAACTCGATACGCGCACAAGGTACAAGGGCGCAGGAAAAAAAAGGCAGCAAGGCTCGGAAGGCGGCCCAGGTACGGCTGTTCTACTTTGCTACGAATATATTTACTTTGGTTGGCAGACCCCTGCAGGCAAACAGATCGTATCGACGTGTGTTTCTTCCGCCGACGTGCGGCACATAGCGAAAGCGCTCCCGTTTTCTTCACGCGAACGCGTTTGCCGGAAAGTGTCACTACATGTCGTCGTCCCATCGGCCGCGGGAGTGAAAAATGGATTCACCAAATTTGAATAACATTCCATTCTAAACGTAATACGACGATCAATTTTTTTTTTCTTTTTTTGTGGGCATAGGAGTCCAATTTCCATAGCGAAATTGAGGTGCTGAGAAGAACAAATGATGTTCGGCGGAACTTCATTAGGCTCTCTTGACAATGGAGTAGGGCCATCTTCCTTTCCCTGTTACGTGGCGTTTCCATCTCAAATTTCGATTCCTCCCGCGACTTTTTCACATGTGTGTACGAAAAAGTGGTTTCACCACTACCCGAAAACGTAAGTGTCTCTCTCGCTCGGTGATGAATCTCAACCGAAGATGCACCCTAAAGCGGCACTTCACTCCCCACCCAAGACAGCTCCTATTCAAAATTGTCAAAAATGCATCACATCGAGGCGGGTCGTATTCATGAGCCTTCTACGTTGTAGTCCTCACCAAGGTGAAGGACACGTGATACACGACCTTCGTTAGCGGCGAAGATTGCCACCGTGCATCATCCCGCACGGGCTCCAAATTATCTCCGAACATGTGACGTGGCGTTTGTCAGAAGGTGCACCGAGTTACGCCACAAAACCGCCACACAGCTGGTGAATTATGAAACACGATAAAAAGGCTCGAGAAGGTAAGCTAACAAGCGACCTATCGTTCGTCCTGGATCGAGCCAGTGTGCAGTTTCTCACAAATGAAATATTCCAAAGGTCGCCGAAAAAGGGGTTCATTGTGTAAAAATGCATGTGATTTCAGACTTGTTTTTTTTTGTGCACAGCTTCCATCATAATCATTATTTTCGGATGCCTTCTGATTTTCTGATCCCCGCTCCGTTTCGGTAGATGAAACTTTGGGGTCGGTGAATACTTTTCGTAACAGATTTACGATGTAATGTGCGGCATCTTAATATGAGCAAAAGGGTGTACACATTTTAATACATTTATCGTTCTTTTCGGTTGCCTTTTTTTCAGCTAGAACAACGCTAAGGAAAATTGTTTAATAATAATATTTTCAAAGCAATTTCTTTGATGCGTTTCGCAATTAAATTCGAAATAAGTCGAAAATGAAAGTTCGAATTTTGAGTTATTTTTACTCTGATGAAATTTTTAAACTTTTTATAACTTTCATCAAATATCAAAAATAAATTTTAACATTTTTTCATAATCGTTTGCTGAAACGAAACGAAGTCTCTCTTGATGATTTTGAATTTTTTTTTATCTATGTGTTTTATTTTCATAAATCTGACAAATTTTGATTTATGTTAGTTAAGTTCGTTGACAAGGTTGACTATTTTTAAAAAGTTAGTTATTTCAATTAAAAAAATTCTCAATCAAAAGTTATTTCAATCTAAATTAAAAAAATAAAAAAAATTATAAAAAGATTTCTAAGATTCTTTTTAAAAATATCTTTTTTTTATTATAAAAAAATATCTCTATTTAATTAGAAAAATAAGAAAAAATAACTATTGTCGATTGAAAAAAATCCCATTAGAGGAATAAAACACAGTTTTCTATGCTTCTATATTTATTAGTTATTTTACTAATTTTAACATTGCAACAGATGTGCAATTTCGTAACATAAATGGTGTCATGTGAAACTAATAGTCTTGAATTTTAAGTTAGTTCAATCGAAAAACATTTCTCTTTGCAATAGTTCGAAATGTTTTTTTTTTTTTTGGTTAGAACCGCTTACAATAAAAAAGCAACATGGAATTTAGCTTACATCCCAGGCGCACCGCTGTCGAACACGAAGCTAAACACTAGAACAAGATGATTTTTTGATGTTTTCGCTAACATTTCACGCCCGAAATCGATCGGACCGGCTCGAAACGGGCACGACATTGCATACAAAATTGAACGTTGCTCCAGAGCAGTGCGGTGCTATTTTAAATTATGCAACCACTACGCTACAGGCATCGAGTGCCGGCGAACCGGGTACCGGGTATCCGCATCGGAAGGAGACAACACCCCTCCGTTCCCGTGGAACATCTGTACACGTTTCGATTTGTTTGCCTTTTTTTTTGCTTGTGTCGCTACCATTTGAAATGTTTCCCTCATTTCCCGGGAAGCAGCGCCGTACTGCTGTCGTTCTTCATTACGAGTAATGCGGACGGCTTTCGGACGACACGGTGGCGGGCTTTCGGTTTCAGTAAATGTGGCAATGGGGTGGGATAAAGGGGGGTGGAGAGAGTGGGAGAGTGGGAGAGTGGGATATGTGTTTGGTCCACCATCGCACTGATCACGCTCATTTGTGCCCGTAATCGGCGAACAATCGTCATTTCGGTCCCGAAAGTAACGTGAGTTCGCCAAGCTTTCGCGCATCCCACCCGCCCCGTGCCGCACCCTAGCCACCCCTTCCACCTTCCACCGAGCAAACAATGGCCCGGCTGCGAAGCGAATCGGCACCGAGCAACCGGGCAAGATTGATAAATAATTTACAAACACTGTCAGCCTCCGTCAGTCAATTAGATGGGGAATGTTTCTGCTTCGGACCCGCCATCGGCCGGGCGCCTGACTATTTTCCGCCTGACTTTCCGCACCGGGCGGGAATGGAATTCAGCCCCAACCTCGGCCCTCGCCCGTGGAGGAGAATTTTCCCCCGTGCAAGCTGATGCCACTGATGTGGCGTTTCTTCGCGATTCCCTTTCACGGCCGGGCCTGGGCGGGAATCTCCGGCCACTCTCCGGCCACTCTCCGGAATGGCATCGCTTCCATAATGTATTAACTTTTATTCCAGCCAATCTCGTTGGCCTGCCGCCTGCTCCCGTGTCGTGACAATTTTCCGCACCGATTCCAGGGAGCCAATCTGGCTCGAGCGTCGGTGTCACGGACCGGGTTGATTTTTTTTATCTCCTTCCCTTCGGAGGGATTTTGGAAGTCTCTCGACCTCTCGAGCTCGGAACTCACCAGACCCGGGTGTGGTGATGCCATTACCTGGCTCAATTTTTATACACACACAGCAGAAACGGCGAAGAGACGTATAAAAACACTCCTAGTCATGGTCGGATCTTGTCAGGCCGCCCTCCCAAAAGCACCAGACACGACACGACATCCACCTAAATGGATGGCCCGAAAATCCGAAAGCTGAAACCCGTGGCTCCGCACACAAACACAGGTGCAGTGTTATTTTTACCACTTACTCACCAACTCTCAGTGCAAGTGCGATTCCTTGCACCGTCCTTTGATTCCGGTACGCCACCGTCCTACACGCTCCGCCCACCCACCAGCTCTTAAAATTGTATCAAATATTTAAAATCAATATGCACGTGCGAAACGAAAGTGAGATGTGCGGAGGGAATTTGAGATGTGCAGCGTGAAGGGAACGGGTCGCCTAGGGAGCCCCGCAGCCACCTCCTCCTCCTCCTCCTCCTCCTCTCCCGCACACCGTGTCAAGGCTTATTTGATTATTTACTGCTGGGGGTTTTCGATGCCGAGAGCCGGGTCGGAACGAGAGCGATTGGGTTACGTTACGTCGTGCGCTTTGGGGACCCCACTAGCGGTGCTGTTTTTTATATTTGCTTTGCGAGCAGGGAAAACCCCTTCCCTCACCCCTCCTCCCCCTTATCGGAATCAGTTAAGCGAGCGTGCGAAAGGACTACATAAAGTTTTGGACCATATTTCGGGTAAAGCAACGTGTCAACGAGGTAATGAATTTAGATTGCATTGGAATGAAATGGTGGTGGCGAAAAGGGAAAACACGAGTTTCGGTTATGAAAGAGTCAACGGCAAATGATGAACCAGAGTAGAAACCGTGGCGTAATCTTAGTTGCAATTCTCAAATACGAATTGATTTTTTTTTTCATGCTCGTTAGATCACATTTTTATTAATTATTACTTTTTATTTGGAGATATTTATTTATTTATTATGGCTATGTTTTTTTTGTTTTTAACTAGTTGAGATCAAATTGACAAATTTGCTCCGTCAACATAAACTTGTTGCATTAGTTTTTGGTTAAATGTTTTAAAGAAATGTTGTGAATATTTTACACGATACATTCGAAATCTTTTAAATACAGATTAATTATTTGTTCACACAAACAAGAACATGTTTCTACTTTTATTATATCAAATTATTTAGATTAAATAAAATGAAAAAAACAATAACTAGTTACACATTTATTTCGCTTATTTATGTACAAAAAACATAGAAAATATTAATTTGATAATGAATATGGCAAACAGATCGATCGTTTAAGTCACACACAATCAAATAATAGAAATTTCAAACGAAACATTGTGTCTAACTAAATTTCGTACATCTTCAATGTGTTGATGACGAATTATTCTGAAAAATTGCCAACAACGTGTATATTCAATTGATTTTATGGCTGATTACAATGGTCCTTTCCGGTGCCAATCGTCCTGTGAGCCAGAACCAGAAATATCTGGGAGAGCTTAAAAGATTAAAAGATTAAAATCCAAAAGCATTTAAAATCTTTATAGAATCCTTCAGTATGTTTTTAAACTGCAAAATAAAAAAACAAGGATTTTAAATTGACAATTTTCAGTTTTTACTTCTGCACACAAAATGTGAAAGCTTATTTATTTTGCGATAAATGATTCCCTCGTGTTAAATGAAACTCTTTTTTAACTTATTTTAACACATTTATTTTTTTTTAATATCTCTGGAGCATTAAATTCAAAACAAAAATTCTTCAAATGATAATTCCATTTCTGTAACACATCGCTCTTCCTAAGCGCCTGTGAAAATCACGACGCTAATGTTCCACTACGACAGCAGGAAACATCGGCAGAAAGAAAAGAATCATGTTGCAAATTATCGCCCAAATTACATGCCCATTACATTGCACACCATTGCCAATGTCACCCACACGACTGGCACCTCGCTACTTAGCCTGTTGGCACGCGCTTTCCCATCCAGTTCGCCACGGAATGGCACCGAAAACCGAACACGGGCCGTGCGTTGGGTCCGTCTGGTAAGCCATTAGCTTACCAGCTTCATGACACGCACGCGTTTTTGACACTTTTTCTCACACCGCCCGCACTCACACATGCGAAAAGGGTCGACAATTTGCATAACATCCAATCTACAAAAATTCCTACACCCTACAAGCGCTTCGAATCCGTTTGCCTCCGTGGGGGCGCTGGAACGCCTCTGGAACGACTTGTCTTGTACCGGCGACCTTTTCCCCGTTTCCGGAGGGTAGGCTGTGGTAGGGTTTTTTAGGTTGTGTTTGGTCACATTTAAACTGATTAAAATGACCCGGAATGTGTTCCCGGGAAGAGCATTGTTTACATGCACACGCAAGTCTAGCATTCAAGGGGTACGAGAAGGTTATTTGAAGTCGAATTACCCTTCCGTAAACATTCACCCGGAGGATGCGAGGTGGCAGCCACCGGACGAAGCCGATCGGTCGGCAAAAAAAAGGCAAAAAAACACACACACACACACCCCCGGATGCCCGGGAGCATATTTTCACTTTCCACCGTCCACCAGGGGGCACCGCATGGCCCACCGAGAAAATTGGATTAGAATGGTAAACTTTGGACTGGCTTTCTTTTTCCTCATTCCCGCCTCCTCTCCCCCGCTCCTCTCCACCCCCCGGAGGCAACTTCATCTGGGCCGAAAACGCTCGGAGCGCGCCCCGGTTCCTTCCGGCCAAGCTCAGAATTAAATATTCAAACCAATGTGGCTAATAAAATCATGCTAACTTTTAATAATTGATAAAATATTCATTACCTTCTTGCGCACGGGTCGGTGTGGATGAGGCGGTGGCGGTGTTTTCGACAAATCCTAATACCCTCGACACAATACGCCATGTTTAAAGATTGCGTATTAAACGGAGGTTAGCCTGCGGGGAACCCCGGGAACATCCCGACCACAAACGGCAAAAACGAAACATCCCCCTCGCGGGGGGGCCAAGGTGGATTATCCAGAGCGACCGGGAACAAAATTACACACACACACACAAACACGAACCAGGTACAAAATTTAAAAAAAAGCGCCTCTCTATCTCCGTACTGCCCGACGACTTTCGAAAGGAGAAACGGGAAGAGTGCACGGGCAGAAAATATGGCCCGGGAAATATTTCATCCCGTTGCGTTTTGCAGCCTTTACAGCCGAGCCTCCCACTGGCACTGCCTCCTGGAAGGGCGTCGTTTGATGTGAAGTGCCCGATGGTGATGGAACGGAGTGAAAGAGAGAAGGAGAGAGGGAGAGCGAGGCAGTGCTTGAGCGTTGTATTTAATTACATTACAGCATCGATTTTGCGTTGAATACCTAGAAGCGTTTGAATGGAATCACCGTGTGGGCGTTGATTACGCTCAAACCGACCGAACGATAACATGTTGCGTGGTACAAACAAAGCGACTTTTAAAACCGTTTGAAACATTACAGTTTACGTTTAGTTGCGAAATACAGGGGTGGGCATTAAGCGTTCGGTGATATAATTAATAACGATGTTATTTAGCTTCATTCAACGTGCCCAAGCGAGCGCTTTTATCCATCGATCAGCTTGGTTTATGATTGTGAATCAGCCCAAACATCACTGGAAAAAGGGTACACCACAGTAGAGCTCTCGTTAAACTAAAAAAAAAAATATATAAATTATTTATTCCTTACATTCGAAAGTCTTCTCAGTTGGTGCTGATTTATTTAGTAATTTTGATCATTCCATTACAAAGTGTGAGACAAACTTTTAGGAACAAAATTAATCATGTATGCTTTGATCTCAAAGGAAATGTATAATTTATAGATTTAATAATACATTTAAGCAATAATGTTCAGTTTTAAACCTTCGAGAAAACACTTTTGAGTTATTTTGGTGTTGCAATGCACTAAAATAAAATGCTTCAAATGCTTCATTGTTTAAATTTCACTACTTTTAGAAAAAAAGCAAATCATTAACCATGTACAGAAAAAACAAAACTTTTATTCAATTTTGAAAAACAGAAAAAAAAAACAGAAACATAACAGTACAGAAAAAAAACAAAACTTTCATCCTATTTTGAAAAATTTCAAATCGAAATTTGAAAAATTTCAATACGTGAAGGTAATTATTATGGAAAAAAATAAAACCATTGGAAATCATTATTGCATGCCTTATAATGTAAAATTGTCATCAATTTTCCTATAGACTTCATTTGTTAATTTAACAACTAACTTTATGCAACTACAGCTACAATATTACATGAAAAAAATAAAATTCTTAAAATGAAAAAAAATAAAACTCGAAATGATCACAGAAAAAATAGTTGAACAAACTCTTTTCTCCTTTTAATTGAATCAATTTTGCGATTACCATAATAAATCCTCCAATTAAATCTATTTTAAACAATGATTCATAATTGTGCTCCGCGAAAACTTTCAACCATAAACAACGCAACCGTTTGCTTACCGAAGCTATTAAAAGCACACCATGCGCCGCAAAACTTTCACCACAATAAAACCACTTGCCCGGCGCAAGTAGCGGGACGATTTTAATCAACCACCATGGTCCAGCGTTACTGTTTTCGGTGCAGAAACACTTGAAAAAAAAAAAACACAAATTGCACTTCAAACCACCTTGCCACTTTTGCCGGCTCGCCGACGAAAGTCGCGTGGCGCGTGCGGCAACATTTTCACTTTCACCCGAACTTCATCTAACTTTTGCGCCATTTTTGCATCCCGAATCTTCACACCACAAGCGGCTGCGAAGGAGGAACGGCTCACCTCGTTACTGGCAGTCGGAGTTAGTATGAGGCAACTTTTACACCGTCATCGTTCATCGGGCACCCGTAAAACAAAACCGGTGTGCTCGTCCGGCGTCAAGTGGATGGGTGGCGCAAAATTGCATTGTCGTCGTAAAACATGCTTCTGCTGCCTTTCCCCATCCACTGCTGTCCCTGTCATACCCTCTTTTTTTTCGGGGGGGAGGTTTGGTCTGAATGGAGCAGAGTTTTATGCTTAATCATATTCATGGATTTTACTACTCAAAGTGGAAAATATAATAAAAACAGAATAATGCATCTCGCCTCCAAGTCCCGGGGATGCACGATGGGCAGAAGGGAAAGCGCTCGAGGCACGTGTGACATGCGAAAGTGATCCAGAGCCTGCAGCTAAGCCACGATCACGTACGGTGGGGAAGGCAAAACCGAACCGACCCGACCAGACACTAAAATGATTCACAACAAAGTGCAAAATTCACAAACAACTTTATATGCAATGTTTTTCATCCCCCGCCACGGCCCTTCGGGGGCCCTGCATTGCCGGCTTGGCGGTAATGTTGTAATCATGGGACCGATCCGCATGTGAATAAATGGGAGCGAACGGGAAATGGATCCTACGCTGGCTGGATGGAAAAGGATTACAGCAATCCCAAACCAGTGCCTCCTTCAACGTGCCCACTCATTTGAATGCGTTTCCAACGAATCCTCTCTCGCTTCCGGACCCTTTTTTTTTAAATCTCGATTTTCGTATCACCGATTCGTCCGAAATTAAGCATCCCAAAAGTGATAAGGACGAGCATTCAGAGCTTGTTTGCGAACTCGCGTTTCAAGCGGTGGAGCGCGCTAGCGTTGTTGAAGTAATTGCAATATCACGTCCGCGTGCGAGTTCGCGTTCGTGCATCGAAATGGAAGCATCATGACACCAAAAGAAGAGCGAAAAAAAAACAAGATAAAGCTGTCCATCCATCGATTGATTGGCTCAATCAGTGCCAGAAATCAGCGGCGAGCTGGAAATATGCTTTCAATGGACGATCGGTGCCCCAC
>JXWZ01002379.1:0-13394 GCA_000956215.1 Anopheles farauti No. 4 | reverse complement strand
AGCTTTTAAACAACGCGACTGAAAAAATAAAAACACAGTACAAATTTCAAAAATAAACAAGTATAACGTCCCACATTATTCGTTATTGTATACACTCATTGATTTTTTTTTGTATTTGCTTAATTGTGTTTTACAACATTAAATCCAAATGGCCTATAAACGGAATATGCATAATCTTATGTGCCAGCATCTTGCTCGGGATCAAACGGTATTAGATATGAAAAAGAATGACTGGTTCTTCCGATGAGGTAAACGGCTAACGGCGATTTCCAATTGTTTCCCCGTACCAGGATAATGTATCAACAAGGCCAAGCTAGTCTGTTCCAGCTTAGCTGTAAGTGGTAAAAAAAAAGCTCGCAGGAATAAGAGAGAAAGAGAGCGAGAGGAATAGATAGAAAAACACCACCTCGCCACGGGTAGAACATATTCAGTGCACGGTGCCCTGTAAAACTCCACTTCGTAAGGGTTATTACTTCATGAGTGGCCACTTAGCTATTTAATTTTGTTTCCATTTATTCAATTCGCATTTGCAACTCACGCTCGGATCGCCAGTCGGATCGTGAAGATCGCCGCACCGCCTGCCTTGTACTCATACCCTTCCCACTTCGGCGTTTACGTGAACCCCGCGGTGTTTCCCGTCGAGGCCAAGTGCTTTCACCGGTTCAGCACACCTCGCGAAGCTGCCCGGCGATGCTGACTTGCAAGGATTATCAGGACACGGCTCACTTTAAGGGCCACCCTGTGGAGTTGGGTTTTTTATTATCCGCATCAGCTCGAATATCGTTGCAGCGTTATTATTTTCATTACTACTATTACGATTATTTGTTTTGTGTAACGGGCGCATTTGTTTGGCTGGCTTTTTTACCACTTCATCTGGGCGAGCAACTTAAGCGAGAGAACGCAGGGTAAGGGAGTTAGGTAGCGACATGGTGCAAAAAAAAAAAACAAACAGTGCACGAACTGTGTCTAAAACCACTTTAGTTGGATTATGAATGTTTCAAGAATTGTCATACACATTTGTGACAGATGGTTAGTATTTGTAACATGTCCTATAATAATGATCTGGTAGACCCATGCTAAATGAAGGATAACAATATAAAACATGTTTTAGATTTTGGTGACATTTTAAGACTAACAGATTCCACTTTTTTTTTAATTTTTTCGAATTAATTAAATGGCTTGATTAATGGCTTGATAAATTATAGTTTACTCTTTTTTACTATTTCCCCAACATGATATAAAAATAACTTGGTTTCTGTAACAAGTAAAAAATCACAAATGAATTTATAAAAAAAAAACTCACATTTATTACAACAAACCTAATGTGAAAAAGTACAACACACACTTTTAATATTGTATTTAACTTTTATTACCATACCGCGTTAGATAGTGTTGTATGAAAAGCACTTAAAGTGTCAGGCCAAAACTTGTATCTTCACAAGGATTTTCGATAAAACACTACGCTTTCAATAAAACCTGCCGAACAGATCGTAACGAGCTCGCTTCTTATGAACCATTTAATAAACTGCAAAACTGCACTAACCCCTTTCCCGAAATCGAACTTTCCATTAAACACCGCAGAATGTGCGACAGTTTCAAACGACAGTGTGTGCAACTTTTGAAAATCCCATCTAATTACGCACCATTCCCGTGCACGAGCGACCCACTTTTGGGCCATCCCAAAGCAAAGCGACTCCCGGCGACGCGCCGGTGAAGCATGTGGAACCGAAAACGGTAATTATATTTTCCCACTCTGTCGACCCAATGCTGCTTCCACCGCACGTATGCGACATCATAATCATCCCGTGCTCAACAGCCAGCCCGGCGGCTATGTTTGGTTTCTAATGCAATGTTTACCCACATTTCTCGTATTAGCACTTCAGGAACACACGTAGCCAGGCTTCGAGACGGGCAGGATACCTAACGGATACGACCGTTCTAGGTGCAGAGAGCGGATTCCCTTTTATTTTGTAAAGAAGACTGTCCGCCCAACCAGCAAGCCCCGCAGACGATCTCCTGCTGGGCGCTCGAGAGCTGAGATTGTTCGTTCTTTCAGCTTTGCGAAGTGGCTGCAGCGCTCTAAACGGGAGCCCCCTTCTATTGTTGCCATATCGGAGAAGTATATACTTCTTTTATTCGAAAAATTTTGGTAACGAGCGCGAACCGGTTCCGTTTCAGCATAAACCGAATTTAATTGTCGCAAAATCGACTGCCACAATCGTCCACGGACGGATGTTGAAGTGTTTCTGATCCGATTGGAAGGGTATGACAGCGTGTTATCAAGTGGTGCTGCCAACAAATACACGAATATTAATAACATGCTTATGAGATGAACTATCCGACCATGCTGTGTGATTGAGTTAAAACATCTTGAAAAGACTATAACTATTTTCCACAACTATTTTGTTGATTTCATCCGTCCTTGTTACTTGATTAATGGTACATTATACTGCGCTTGTCTTATGGACTAATATTTTATATTACATAAAAAATAATTTTAAAATAAACAAATTTTAGAACCATTTTGTGTGTTTACTAAATGCAGAAGAAAAAGGTTAAATTAAGTTTGACTAGCTTTAGAAGTCCAATAATATTAAACAAGAATATTGTTCGATAGTTTCACAGTTCATAGTTAAAAAAATACGTAATTCTATTCTCACTTTACCGAATAAACATCGTACGGTAGTAATAAAACATTTCAACTCACTCTGCATTCTGATTCAAATCAATCGATACGAATATTACGTGTATAATATCGAATTTTGTCTGGCAATTTATCTAATTTAAAATAACGTCAAAAATTTATTGTAAATTTTTACGAAAAAATACACATAAAATGGCAACCGGAAATCTGAAATTTATTTCCTGAAACTTTTATTTCCCTGATTTTAACTATAAGAATGATGTAAGAAACATCCTATCCGGAATATTTCACGTTGAAGCGACATTTAACAAAAAAAACTTAAAAAAAAAGAACCTTAAGAGAATGATCTGTTATTAATCCTCCCGTTCATATCACATGTTGAAAATTCCTTTCAACACTCCGACGAAAACGGAAATGAAAGACGTCATGTCCTACAAGGACTCTCTCTCTCTCTCTCTCTAAGCGCATCCGCTAGGTTAGGCCAGGGACGGTAGCGCAAATAAACTGTCGGCAAACCGGTAGAAGAAAGCCGGAAAACATTGTCAACCGAAAGTGTCAGCGGGGCGCATCTCGCAGCGAAACCCCGCCCGACTCGGTGGACGATCTTTGCGCCCCGCTAGGCACCGTACCGATTACGGATGATTAATTTCAATCCAAAGCGGTCGAGATTAATAAACACGCGGCGGTCAAATTTCCGCCTTGAGCCGTGGTGCTAATCGGCCCGAAAATTTGCTTGGTTTTTCTTTCACTTCGTTTGTGGGATAGCAAAAGAAGCTTCCATTAAGCCGTGCGATATTACCACTCGAATGTAGCTATACGTGTACCGTTCTAAAAACGACAATACAAGGAATTTTTTTCGCTAACAGTTTCCTGTCGTCGCCGAAAGAATGAAAGAAATTCAATTTAAACAGTTCCATCCGATTTGCGCGGAACGGAAATGACAGATTGTGAGTTGTGCAATCGTCTCCACAGGCTGCACACGTCTTCATTGGTGCATTTTGCAATGTTCTCCATAAGAGTAAGACGGCTGAGGGTTGCGAGGCTGTGTAAACCGTAGGCAAATTGCCCGGTAACGCCCTGTGCCGTTCCACTCAACAGTATCAATTTCGCAACGGGCAATTGCTCTTGCAAGCGTCTTATTTCCTTAAGGGAGAACTAGCACGGTTAAAATTGAGCGCTTCGAGGGCGGGTGATTTTGACCTAGAAACGATCAAATCGCTACCGAAACCGATAATTGGCTGAGGTTGCAAGCTGATACTTTTGCACCAGGTCGGCACCAGATCGCCATCAAGAGCGCCGCAGGACAAGGTGTGCTTCGACAAGAAAAAAGGACATGCAGCAGCAAACGGAGCGGCAAACGGATCCATGACACAAAGTCGATCGTTGTGTAGCGAAATCGTTTCGATCTTCAGTCGAAACTTCCCTACCTCCATTGCAGCAGGCACCGTCCCTTCTTTTCCCCCAGAAAGTGCGTCCGTTTCACACAAACATCGACGGTCACATCGAAATCCGACACTAATTCAAACAACTCGTAAATCATGCCGACACGTCCAATTTCCCAAAATGCAACACGAAAAAAAAAACCCCACGCCGACCACAAATCACATCACAACACGTACGGGAAACAGCGGTCACAAAATTCACTCCACCTGTGGGGTGAATAATGAAATTAATATTCCCCACCAGCGATTGATAAGCGTTGGTAAATGAAGCCACCGTATGAGGGGATGAAAGGTGTCGCGCACGGTCATACCGAAGATACCGATTTGCGTCCAGCCGGGGAGGGAAATGGGGGAGGAAAAAGCCAATAGTATGTATCGCAGGCGAGGTCGGCAGGTGTGAACGGTCCCAGGATAAATTACAATAAATATCCATATTAATAAAAACCAAATTAAAGCCATCCCGTACCACGGGTAGGTGTGTCAGCGGGTGGAGGATCGGCATCGATCGGCATTATGATGGAGTGCTTATCGTGCTCCGTCAACAGATAACGATCTCTTTGTCGGTACAGTTGTTTTCAATTGGCAACAAACAACGAAAGCACCGGCTGAAGTGGTTTACGAGAAAATGATGATGATAGTTGCTTAAAACCGTGGTTCATGGTAATTGTCCCACGTACCACATGGCTGGCACTAATTGAAACTGGTTGATGAATTTCAAAGTTGCAGGTCAGGTTTACAAATAATTTTATGTAAATTATAACACAGCTGCGCTGAAATGATTTGTTGACCGTTTTTTTATCCATAATCAATAATCAATAATTCAATAATCTTGCATATATTTGTGTTTTATACTTATATATTTCAAATATCTAGTGAGTTAAAACATTGAATGTTCATTTTGGCACCATTTATTTTATCGATTAGGATCGATTATATCTTATTATTATTTACAATACATTATTCACTACTTTAGGTAATTTTACAAGGTGCTGAATCGTGATGGCTCATGATTTTACCATTGGACACAATTTTCGAGTGTTTGGGGATTCATATTTATAGATTCGAAATAGACAATATTCGCCGTGTACCATACTAGTTCTTATTTTATGGCTGTGATGCTAAATCTGATCAGAAGATAATCGGACTATAGTGAGCCTTCAAGAGAAAATATATATACTTTTAGATACACTGTTCCCACTACGACCGTGCACTAATAGTGCTTTCGCTGTAGTGTGGCCTGCGTTAACTTCTTCTATATCTCGCCATGTTTTAGAAATCTTCAACCTTCTCCAGCACGCCAGAGGACCAGCACGCGTTTTTGTATTCTGCACGAAAGTATTGTTAAGTCTTGTTAATAGAAGCGATCGATTTCGGTTTCAAAGCTCCAATCATACGTTTGTGATTGCTCTAGTTGATTTGACAGCTTTTTAGTCGAATTTTCGTTCAACATTGAGACGTTCTTCGAACCGTTTTATTACACTAGATTCCGTGAAAATCGCAACTTTTTCCGACGTTGTAGTGCAAACAATCCTTACCCTCTAAGTATTTGTTATTTTCTGTTCTTTCCGATTTTCCGAAACCGCTGTGCTTCTAAGGAAATTTTAAACAGTACATCCTTTATGAATATTCAAACATCATTATGTGTTGTGTGATTGAATACAAAGAATTGGAATAAGGAATGTATTTGTTGGTAACGATAAAATTTTACCTCCAATCTTGAGTTTTCAAATATCGATCATGGAAACACGATTTTGTAGCGTTTTGTCGTAATATTTGGTAATAGTTTTGGTCAAGTCAATCTAGTAACCTGGTAAAAAGGCAAGTGATCGTCAGGCGGATAGCATTGTTACGTCAGAGAAAAAAATCTTGTATACTAAATGTTTCTTTGCCATTTTCATTGATGTACAACTCATTATCGATTAATGACCAATATTTTTGCTTTTGAAAATCATAAAAATTAATGTTTAGATTGGAACAATGATATGATAAATGTTTTATAACAAGTTATCCAACGATCGATAGAAGCGTTCCAACGATCGATAGAAGAGAGGGCGATACTATATTTTACTTAATGGAAGCAGAGCACGTTATAGAAGTCCTGGTGTTGGTGGGTGTTAGATTTGAAAACAGTCCTTTCCCGGAGTATTTCTAAAAATGACAAATGACATGATGAAATATGTCATGTTTTTCATGTTTTTCATGTTTTTATCTAAGCATGCTATCTCTTAGAATCTAATCGTAAAAAATCGCACCGATAAAATTTAAAATAACTATATAGTAATACATTACAATTGATTTATGAAAGCTTTTAATGAGTTCGATACACAGTTTTGTAAAATAGTAAACATGAATACAACTATTAAATTTATTTGACAACGGATTCCCTAATTCATTAACATACAACCAAAACAAGTACCGCATCCTTTACATCCTCGCCAGAAATTGCTTCCATAGCAGCTACAGGGCCTGCTTTGTTTCAAACCCAACCGGTACTCGAGCCCATTAGCGGTTAATTATCCTTTGAAAGGCGGCAAATACACTTTTCATCACCGAACAAACGCGTTGAGCCTACTTCAGGCTAACACTCACTCTAACGCGTGGTATTTTACCGGGTTCCTTCCTTCCCAGCGGCACGCACAACCGTAATACCATTAATGCGCCTTTAGCTTGCCGAAGCAAGTGCGACACGTCCAAAAAGCTAATTCCAAAAAAGCCTGTATTATTTTTTCACAAAACACACTCACACTCATACAGTTCCATAGGGAAAGAATACAAGGGGTTTAAAAATACAACACGCACAAAGAAACAAACGAAAACCACGTGATCCTCGATCGACGATCCTTGCGCCCCTTGCAAATTGCTCTTCATCGGACGATCCCGCAGCAGGTTTGTTACTTATGCCACCTAAAAAGGTGCCAATAATCACACCGTCCAAGGACATTCGCCAAGTGCTTGCAAAGACAATGCTGAGATGCCCAAACAACGAGAGAATTCCGTCTTGCGCACATTAGCGCTTGTCCCGTATCCTTTGCCGTATCCGCTATGATAGCAATTGTTGCCAAATACATGAGACGTGTACTTTGCCGTAAAACAAACGCTTGCCGGTAGAATCGTGCGTTTACTTTGCGACACTGGACAAAGAAACCCACTTCGGAAAAGAGGAAAAAATAACATTCCCTAAAACCCCCGATCATCCCGGCTGATACAGGTACACGATATCCATACACACGGCGAAGGTTCGCCAGAGCTGATTTTCGAGTGGTTTAAAGTCGGCTGATAAAACACTCCGCTCCGCTCACCCGAACGATCGTCGGTGTCGCAAAAGGTCCCGGGCCAAACAGGGATACGGGATTAGGTTAGGTTGTACGTGGGAGATGTGCTTTCACACGGGCATCGAACCGTGAAATGGTCCTGGTCGGTTTGTACCAGTCACTCCATCAGTTTCCTCCAGTTTCTCTCGTTGGTTACCAGCGCGCTTGGCAGCATTTCGCACCTCGCCGTAATTGCCGATGATCCACAAACTGATGCGGAGGATTAGGCCGAAACGCCTGGGTTATTTACGCCGCATTTTGAAGGGGAATTTCACGCGTTTTGCTGCAAAATACTATCGACAAAACCTAGACGCGGTACGCACGCTTTGACAGGTGACGATCGTGAGAATTTAAACTGGTGTAAAAGTGTCACGGTTTGTTACCACTAAAGGATCGGTTCGATTAATCTGATTGTAGTGTAACGTAGCTGTATGTTTTGTATTAATCCGTTTGTAGGTGAAAATTGGAAATTTTGTTTTCATTGCATTTTAATTGTCATTTTGAAACACAGCTTAATTCTAGCCAAAATAGGCTAAATTTATTATTGAATATTCGGTACTAGAAAAAAAACATTCAACATTAATAATTAAAGAAGAACCCATTATAAGTTTTATTTCTTGATTTCTGTTTGATAAAATTGATCTTTAATCGTACAACCAAATCGATTATTATCAAATCGACTTACTCTTATTAAAAAAAAAAGTCGGACTTTGAAAACTTTAACGTGCACACTATCCAACAAATGTTTAGACTCTTCACTCCAAATCCACCCCAAAACTCTATACAAAATGAACAGTCACCTAACGCCGGCTAGAAGCACCCTTCAGACCGGCGAGCAGTCCCGAATGTGTGGATTTTTATTAATTTGCTCAATACCAAACAATGCGCACTGGATCCGTGATGTAGCATTAAAATGAAAGCAAGAAGTACCCACTCTTACAGCTGTTCACGAAAGCAAAGTACCGATTTATGCTCCGTTTGAATGCGGGTTTTACCCCTTTTTGGTGAATTATTATTCTCTAACTGCAAACTGTGTCCCTGATTTGATCCGCCCAAAGCAGCAAAACCCAGACAATGGATCGTTCGGCTTGTAAACGTAATATTCGAAATCGCGCACTGCACGTTAGTGTGTATGTCGTGTGTGTATGCGCTCATGATTATTGTTCTGCACTACTTCAATTAAAATACTTCCTCGAACCTTCTTGACGCTTGGCGTTAATGGTGCCCAGTTGTCAGGTCTGAGTTGTGAGCCTTCCGATTCGCCTTCAACATTAATCCAGCAGCCTTACCGGAAAGCCGCAGCCAAGTGGCTCCCGGATCAATGTACGACGGTGATGGTGACAGACGGTGTACTTGAGATTTGGTATA
Organism: Anopheles farauti No. 4; assembly: GCA_000956215.1. NCBI lineage: Eukaryota > Metazoa > Arthropoda > Insecta > Diptera > Culicidae > Anopheles > Anopheles farauti No. 4. The sequence goes on along the minus strand of JXWZ01002379.1, from coordinate 4,629 downwards.
AAATATGGCCATCCAGCGTCTAGCGGCAGTAAACAGTCTACGAATAGGCAGTCTCGCGGGTGTTGAAAGATGAAACTTCTCGTAAGCTTTGTACTGTTGGTGCTGGGAGTAAGCTTGGTTCGAGGCAGTGCGTTTGGCCGTGTCGTTGACGGAAATGATGCCGGTCGAGGTCAGTTTCCCTACCAGGTCGCCCTAACTCTGAAGCGTCAAACTTTGTGCGGGGGTGCGATAGTGCACGAACGGTTCTTCCTTACCGCGGCTCATTGCTTCTATGATGGTGGAGATCGGTAAGTTCTGCTGGTAACTACTTACCAATAAGATCGACTGTTTAACATTCTTCCATCGATTGCGCAACTAGACTCCCCGTTGAGGAGCTGAACGTGTTCTACGGCTCGGAAAAGCTGTTCTCCAATGGAAGATACAATCGCATCAAGACGGTTCATTTCCACGAGCAGTACGATCTGGCAGTCGTTGAGGTACGCCGCAAATTCGAGCTCTCCGCAACCACGCGGCCGGTAGCGCTCGGGGAAGCAACTTTCGGTGAACATTTACCAGCCACCGTCAGCGGATACGGGCGCAACACGGCTGAAGGCAACAGGGCGTTCCTGCTTAAGTACACTCAACTGAACTCTCTGTCGGGAACAGTATGCCAAGAAACGCTGGGCGACGATTACTATGAAGGTGTTTTCTGTCTCGACACGAGTGCCGGTTCCGGATTCTGCTTGGTACGCTGGAAGACTAAACCGTAAACATAAAATCTTTCTTTCACTACCTACAAACTTCCTTCTCCACAGGGTGACTACGGTGGTCCAGCCGTGGCGGACGATAAACTCGTCGGCATCGGAAGCTACACCGTCGGGGGCAAGTGTGGGACCGGCGAGCCGGACGTGTTCGTCGATGTCGGATTCTTCGGCGAGTGGGTGCAGTCGATACTTGAGGCAGAGCCGGCGAGCCAGTGATTCACGTTGTCTTTGATAACCGTTTATTGATGTGTACGCTCTTATCGCGAATGCAGCTTAACATTATCATCACGCGAGACAGCATTTTTTTCCTGGCAATGTGTTAAATAATCTATGTACATCCTGGTAGGCGCCTGTTGACCGAACCGCCTCAACCTGTCATTGGAATGTTCTGTTCGGGTGCGTCCTAGCTTGAGTTCTAGATGAATAATGCTATCAACCTGCAGTCGAACAAAAGCTTCTAACTTAAATCACGTATACGAATGGTACAGCACAACTCCTGTCACACTTGCGAGAAGATGGCCTTAGCGTGCAGACTATGTACAGTACTTATGTAGCCCATTTGAGCCTAAATAATATGCTTGCGCACCAGATCTTCCTCGTCTTTATTGCATCTTCGCTCATTGTCCTTCCTTCTCGAACGAAAGCTTACTTCTCTACGATACACTCTTTGCTGGTGTTGCTGTTGCTACCGACGCTTATGTTACTGCTACTACTGCTACTACTACTGTTGCTGCTGCTACTACTGCTCAGAATGCTAGCGCCACTGTTGGTGCTGCTGTTGCTTGTATTATTAATACTAACCGCTCCCGTCAACGGCACGCTTGTCGGACTCTCCTTCGGACTGTTCTGTGGGCTGATGCGTGTGTTGATGCTCAGATTCTGCGGGTAGCCACCGAACAGGTTGTTAAGCCCCATGTACTGCGACAGAATCGCGTGGAAGTTGGGGATCTTGTAGTTGGGCATCACGTTCGGATGCAGCAAACCGTGCGTCCCGGGCAGCAGCGACGGATGGAGCCCAAAGTTCGGTGGCCAAAACTCGGTTGGAAGCGCCGGATGGGGTAGGTTGTGGGTCAGCGGTAGCGCGAGCGGAAATTCAGGCATTCCTGTGAGCAGAAAGCAGAAAGTGGACCCGTGCGTTAGTACGTGCGTGTCTTATCGTCCAATGATCTGACGAGTCTCTGACGGGGGATCGGTTTATAATTACTGTGCATTAAAAGGTCACAAATGGGTGAGTGCAGTGACCACTCATCAGTCAAATAGGTGTCGGTTTGATGGACATGACGCGACGATAGAAAAACAGTGCCGCGGGAAAACGGCCACGATAATTACCTTGTTCGTGATGGAGGAAGGCAGATGTGTCCCGTCCCATGGCTTTCTCTCGTTTGCGCCACTTTGCACGACGATTTTGGAACCAAACCTGCGAATTGTAGGAAACAAACCAGACAACGAAACCCATAAGATGATGGTGTAGGTAAATAGCTAGCTACAGGCATAGGTATAATCCACCCGCTAATGACCGGTTTCGGAGTCGGAGGTGTCAACAGCAATTCACACCGTTACGCGCGACGAACATGCGATGCTGCCAATAAGGAGGATAACGACAGAACTTTATACGGACAACTTTATTATCACTCGATCTCCGCGCGGACCCCGCCGGCTAATTGGTCTGCGCCATGCTACATTGAAATTGATCCGATTCCATCGCAGCGCCCGAAAACCGGAACTGGTAGCCACATCATTGTGAGTAGGCAGACGGTGACTAATAAGTCAATATAAGCAATTATTTCCATCAATTATCTGTGCGTGCAAGCGGCAAGCGGCAGGATGTGGAACAGTGAGTCTCAACAGCACCATACGCCCGGAAACAGGATATGAGCCCGCCGGAACGACGTCCAACAGGCGATGGCAAAGACGCACCGGAAATGATGCGACTATCGTCCTTTCCGCGTTCAATGTGTGCATGTGTGTGTTATCATTCATTATTAAAGCAGCACATAGGCAGGACGGTAGTCTGATTACCAACGCAAATTGTATAACAGCCAAATCGACGGTAACCAATTTCAAATGGAAACTACTTCTCATCTTCCGGCAGTAAAGTGGACGAAACGAAACACTGCAGGGTATGAGACACACGCACCATCTTCGGCTAGAGTAACACGCACCAAGCAACAACAAAAAAAAAAAGAAACAAACTCTACCTTCTCGAGCGGCGAGAGCGTACGTATACAATGGCGCACCCTTAGAGAACCGGATACGGCCGAAATTGGCGCAATTTCAAGCATTTCTGGCCCGGAAGATGGAATCAATCAAATTCTTCCGATCATGCAACGCTCCTGCCGATTGGGGGATTGGGGTCCTTAAGCGACAAGCAACACAACTAACTGAGCTTGCTGAAACCCTCGCTGCACAAGACATTTTCCGCCCAGCTTCCGGGATTCGCCGGAGACGCTGGCACGCTCCGCTTTAGCGCCGCAAGATCCCAAAAGGCGGTGTGGTTCGGATTGGGATGGATGGGACCTTCCCGGCCGACCCCGAAGGAACGAGCTTCCGATTGGCCAGCATTGTGTCACGAGTCCCATTGTCGAATGGACAGTCGGCCGACTGCGAAGGACTTCACATTCCTCTTCGAGAGGGACACAATTGAATCAATTTGTCGTTTGTGGTTCTTCAGGGAGGTGTGTGTGGATGTGTAATAGTGTGTCTGTAGATGTATTTCATCGAAGCGTTTATGCATCAAATCAACATCCAGGACGAAGGTGGACCAGAACACGATGTAACACGTGCAGCACGTTAGGCCCGTTAATTGGCGTCACAATAGACCGATTAATGAATGTAATAGCGTGCGCGATTTTGGTGCGCCCATCGGAAAGGGAGTGAAGCAAATTGCACGCTTTCGAAGCGTCACGGAATAGGGCATTGGCTTAATTGAATTATTTCAAGTCGTTCGTTCGACCACGGAGCACTTCCATCATAAATCGGTATGATTGTTGCCCAATTGCTTCAATTGCGGTACAGCAGTACTTGAGGGGTAGGTACAGACAACTTGAATGCAGAGATTAGGCAACATAATGTTTTGCGAAATGATCCCGTCCTCCCCCCCTGCTCGTGGTAATAATCGACCGTGGGTAGACCGCCGGGTAATGCGATGGCGAACCCGAACTATGCAAATGGCATCTCCATTAAAACGATCCTGTCGCCGCCAAACGAGCTCAGGTACGCGGAGGTCAACAATTAATTATGCATTCCGAAAGCTATCGGGTCGATCCCGAACGTCGATAGGTCGATAGTGCCCAGCCTACTGTGAACCGATAATACGATTAGCTATTTGGCCGTGGACGCGCATGGAGCGGCAAAGAAAATGAAGAAGATACGAAAACCGGTAGCAAACCTCCGGTCGTAGCCATGGGCTAAATGTGCACTTAATGTCGACCCGGGTCCGAATCAGCGGGCGAGAAAATCTTCACCAGCCCGCTCACTCCATCGCGTCAGATAGGAAAATTAATTAAAACGAACTTTAGCGCTAATTCTGCCGCCACCGGTGAACGGCGTCCTTGACGATGACGGGTGGTGGTGTGAACCGCCCCTCCGGGCGAGTAGGGGAGGGGGAGGGAGGGGTGTTGAGGTGGTGCGACACATTTATTCACTTATCCCCCACAGCGATCCCGGAGCCGGGGAGTCGAAAGCGCCACCCCCCCCACCGCAAGCGCCGAATGATCAGTGACGCAACAAAAGGGATTTCGGGTTTCTCCGATGATTGGATATCGATTAAGGACTGTTCGAGGCGGCCGGATGATGGGAAAACAAACAGAAAGGGCCTTTTAATATCAGTCATCTCTGCCGGATCCCCTCATGAGCGGAAGCCCCATAGTCAAACTTTCGCCTCGCC
>JXWZ01002378.1:0-46191 GCA_000956215.1 Anopheles farauti No. 4 | reverse complement strand
TGCAGCGCGGGCAAACACAGTTATGAACCGCGGCAGGCCAGAAGCACCGAACGGAAAGCAACGGAAGTGTTCTAACGCATGCAACTTCACGGAGGCTGAGGTTGAACCCCGCGAGGAATAGATTTTCGGGTCATTTAAGCATTAAGCCGTGTTTCGGTTCGGTGCGATGCGCTTCGAAGTGGATGCAATTATCGGTGATTTCATCATTCCAAACCGCGAGTTTGTGTGTGAATCAGGACAGCTCGTTGCAATGGAAGAAATTACACTTGCCCGGCCAGGTTGAAACGCTACGTAATGACGGCACCAAACCGGACAAGTAATGTCTGTGTTTCCCATCGTTTGACTGCCGGTAGAGATGGAATTTTAGGTCCAGTTTAATTGAAAAGATTACGATATAAAGAATTTATTAAGTTATTAAATTACCTTTGTACATTTAATGGTAAAGAGCACCATGGAACTATAAGATCAAATATTATGTTGAAAACAAAACGAAAGCTTGAAGGAATAAGCAAATAAAAAAATTGTGTAAAGTTGCAAAAAAACATTTTTTTTGTATGGTCACTGACACTGTTTATCACTGATTCTTGTTTATCATGTAAAAATTTCTTCATAAGTAAATAATTTGCCTTTTTTCTAGAGAAATAATTGTTATTAAAATACTTGAAAATATACTTGTTATTCGAACAGTCTAGAATATCGTAAGAATATTATTATTATTTTGGATAATGACTAAATATATATTTTTTCATTCCGTCATACTTCCATGCAGTTAGAAGATTGGAAATATTTTTATTTTTGGTATATTTTTAACATTTTTAGTATTTTTATTTAATATTTTTGTTGCCAGACAGCACTTCTTTTCCCAATGATTTTTTTTTTTTACTTTTAAAATTATTTGTTTCCTATTATTTTGTCAGAAGGATAAATTTATAAATCATTGCTGTGGCCATATTTTTACACTCCATTGTAAGCTTTCGTTCAAAATATATTTAAAACGCTTCAGTCAGTCCAAGAATTTGTTCAAGAACTGTGAAGATACCCCTCCTTCCGCGCACAGCGTAACGAGCACACAATTTCCTCGCTACTGCAAACCCCCTACAAGCAAACAACCGGCCTTAATACACTTCACTGCAGCGCATCATCACTGCAAGCAAAGCGGTACCCTTAGGCAAGCAAGCTGCAACGGCGTAGAATAGGTTAATAAATCTTACCAGAACTTTCTCCACAACCTCCATCGTTCCAGCGGATGCTACACAGCGCTACTAGCAGAGGGCGTTTCGGTCAAAGTTGCCAAACTACTTTTTGTTGTATTTTACATTGTTCCCCAGCCTCGGTCGCGATTTCTTTGCGCGGAAACCGTTTGCACACTGCTGCCGATATTCGTTTCCCCTCGCCCAAGCGCTGATCCGGAATTTGGGAAAGCCCTTTTTGCTCCTTCCCGTGCACCCCAATTACTGTTTAACCGATATGGAAACGAACAACCGAAAACCCTCGGTGTGCTTTATTATGCCCTTTCGCATATTTTTGTAAAACTTTTTTTCTTCGCGAAACAAAATATTTTGACAAACCATTTTCTGAATACCATCCGTTCGGCTCCCTCGAGAGGGCTCAGCAGGCCGTGGCAAACCAACCAAAAAATCCAAAGGATCAAGGAGAAGGATGATCGGGTCCGCGTGCTTCACGCTTGAACTGTTTTTTTTTTTAATACGAAAAAACGCAAAGGGCTATCACGATCCGCACCTGAAGGCCGCCGTCACCGCCGCCTGTCGAAGAAGTTTTTCGACACGTGAGACACGCCGGTTCGTGCGGCGAAACTCGTGCGCTTGGGTCACGGGTGGTGGTGGAAAGATTTAAATAAATTTGTCTGTCAAATAAATTAACCATCGAAGCGCGCAAACGATGTCCGTAATCAGGCGGACGCGCGGGAAGCAGGGACGATATTCGGCGACCGAAAAATGCCGTATTGTGCTGTTGTCCCTTTTGACGAAGACGGAGGGGGAGCGGGGAATCCTTGGAGAGTGAGGAATGGAAAGTGTAAGCCTTGTGCGAAACGGAATTTTTCGGGTGGAGAAAGTTGCCGTTTGCTTTATGCGTCTCGAGGGCAGGATAATGAGCGTTCCAGGGTTACAACCGATGGTCGTAAAATGTTCGAAAAACTATTTCATCTCAAGATCACGCTCGTAAGTAAGCGCAGCATTATATTTATTTACAATTTTTTTTTAGATTTAAAAATAAATAAAAAGGCATACTTTTAGGTGACATGAAGTATGTGAAATAAAATCATTGTAATCAGTCGCCTGTCATTTGCGTTACATCTCAAGCACCGGTAATGCATAAACCGGATCCTTGCCTTTACCCGGCTGTCACCGATAAATGTCCTTAAAGTATTTGCTTCGCTCAATCAATGTGTTTTTTTTTGGCTTACTTCTTGCACTTTCTTTGCATCGCTGACTGATTGCACGCCTCTTCACGGATATGACCTCTTTCGATGCTGACGATACCGCGGCAATCATTGGGCGGCGCTTGCTTCGATCGTGTTTTACCCGGCAACGGAATAAATGCCCTCGCGAGGCAACGAACCCAGCCGTCCCCCATCGACGGCAATTCCCACCGTACCGTCCTGACAGCGAGCAACACCAACTAAAAAAAAAGGCAACATTTTTGATCAATCGCTGCCCGCTTAACAAGCCGATTGCCGGGAAGGTTTTACTTGTGCCGGGGCCCTATCGATTGCAGCTTGACCTCACCGCCAGCAATCGGTAACCGATCGCACGGCACCGAAAATCAGTCTACACCGTCGCACCGGTTTAAATGTCATAATTAATGAAACCTTATCGGTCGCGCAGCACCCCCGACCGTGACGCAAACGACGCTTTGCTGACCGGAAAACGGTCGACGGAGCTAGCGGAGGGCGTGGTGTGGCGCGGGGTCAATTGATTTATTGCATGTTAAGCACCAATTTGTGGCACCTTTTTGCAGAAGTTTGCACAGAAATTGGCGTCAACTTTTACACGACGCTCGTGTACAAGAGATGGTTACGCAAACGAGCGTTAAAAAATGCAATACGAAAAGATTGTTGTGTTTTAAGAAAAACATAGCACTCTGTGCCCATTTGTGGGCAGTGCAGGATAAGTTTTTTTTATTAACAACAACTAATTGTCATGGAAGCGCACAAACCAAATTCTGATTTTTTAAGCTGTCCCGGAAAGCAGCACGAAATTTTGAGGGAAAGTAATTTTATACCAAATGCTTGAAACAAAACAACAAACTTCGGAAGAAAAAGATCGATATGCTATGTGTGCGGCTTATTTTTTTTCGTTCAATTTACCCACTGCTGTTGATAGCGTGTATGAGATTAATTTAGCAAAGCGAACGGTACGCGCCGGTGTAGTTGGAAACCCGGGTGGAACTAATTTAAGTTAATGACTTTAAATTTTGCGCAATTCGTAGCCTTTCGTCTGTCGAAACGCGATCGCAAACGCGTAAATTGTGCAGCGATCTGTTCGCGGGAAGAAATAACGAACCGTAATTTCGGGGAACAGAGCTACACAGCTCGCAGTGTTTTCGGCAGCTTAACCGATGTACGTCACGAGATGATTGTTTTTATTATCGAATCAGTAAACAAATGATTGCTTATAATCGCGTATGCTACTCTGGAAGTCTGGATTTTTTAATAAAATATTATTTGCATGTTATGAAATAATACATTCCGGTAGTATGTAATATATGATCGGAGAATTTTTCGCGATGAAACATTTTACTATTTATTTTGACTGACAAAATCAAAAGCATTTTTTCTATTTTCTTCCTATAACTGTTGTCTCAACTGTCGTTTATCTTTAGTCAAATTTACCATAAAGGATAGACCACCAATTAAAAATTATCACATTTATTAACCATACAGCGAGTTAAAATCATATGGAAAGATTTTTTTTAAATTTATTTAGTCAAATAAAATTCTAGCATTGTTTAAAAATGTACAATTTCATTACGCCTAAGAATCACCTATTCAAAAAAAAAACAAATCTGACTGAAGATTTTGTTCTTGAAATGATCGCGTTCATGAAATGAATTTACTGCCATCTCGCTCAGTAACAAAAGTGGAATAAACAAATAAAAGTGTTGTCGTTTCTCATCGTGAAGTTCATCCAATGGCTATTCATTTACTGATGAAGGAAATTGAATCGATAATTGTTTAATAGGCCCGCCCTAAGTGACTAAACGATATAAATGAACTTTCAGCCAACCGATAATTTTCTCCGACACCGAGCCCGCAAACATCTTTCACCTCGCGATAAAGGTTCCGGCAGTTATTAATAAATGACTTTCAGCCCAGCCTACCGAAAAGCAACAACAGAAAAATCGCAATACACTGTAACCACCCCTTAACCCAAAAATTGTCTCCACCCATAAAACCATTCTGACCCAACGGCTGCTCCGGGTGCGCGTTACTCGGTGTAATTGCACGTAACACTTACCGTGGCCGTCGTTAAACGCGCGCGCAAGAAACGGTCGCTCTCCCACGGCCACGACGGAACCGGGGGGATGTTCCGCCGCAGTCTCGCGCCAGGGCTCGAGCGAGCGCCGGATGAAATTACACTCCGACCACACTCAAGGAAATGACACCGAAATGGCCAATCAATCAACGAGCGCCAACAAAACAAAAGCTGCAAAAAAAAAGAAACACCCCTCTCCCCGGTCCCGGGGTGTCATGCCCGCACCGGAACCGTGGGGCGTACACGCCGCCGGGATTCGCCGGTTTCACCACCGATCAGGCATAATGCGACAAACAAAGACCCGGTGTTTTCACCTTTCTGTGGTCGGTGCGGCGCCCGCACCGGCCGGAAAACGAAAGGGAAATGAAAACGGTGCCCGCTGCAGCGAAAGTTTTCGCTTACGTGTACGCACCCCGCCCCGGCATCCCGAATGACACTAAACGGTTCCATTATCGTTAATTTTGAGCCCAGCGTCTGACAAAACGACCGCATCCTCGTTTCTTGAGCCGTTCCCCGCCGTTGCTCCATCATCGTGGCCGCGCTGCTGCTCCCTTTTCGGATGCGTCAACATCCGATCGGTCGGCGGTCCCGAGGGTGTGTGCCCATGGTCGCGGTGTGCCCCGGTGTAATGGGTTTACGCACTTTTACTTGTTATGTATGCTACCATTGCCATTTGTCTTCGTGTGGTTTGCTGCGCTGTGATCGGTTGGGACACTGAAATGTTCTCTTTTGTCATCGGTACCGCTACTGATACAACGTCAAACGATCCACCAGCACATAGAGCGAGACGTAGATTATAAATGTAGGTAGAATTAATAAAGCGTTTCATTTGATTCGATACTTCGAACTGCCTGCTTAGATGAGTCTTGTAAAAAATAATTGGCATAATTTCGCTTGGGATCTTTCAATATTAATCAAACAAAAAGATGATTCTAAGCAATTGTGCGATACCGCTCGGTTTATCTAAGTACTGTGTTTTTCCAACAGTTTTTAAATGTATGTTAGAAAATCTATTTGAAAAATTATTGTATTGTTGTACAGTTTTACCTCCATCGACGGTTACGGTTACTTCTTGCCAGGGGAAAAACGGGAACGCGCCACTACCATAAAGTACTGAGCTGGCCGCCCCTAGTAAAAAAAATGTTATATTTGCATGCCAGGGTGGTGTTACACATGTGAAAATGATATTGAAATTATAATAAATAAAATAAAAAATACAGTAAGAATTTGTGTAAAGTCACATTTGCCGTTTTATTTATGAAAGTGAACGAATGTCTACTGGCTGATTTTAACGAATTTCATATACAGTGACAAACGTTCAGACGGTTTGGAATGCCGTAACACGGTACAATAGTAACAAATAATTTAAAAAAGGGTCGATGTAAGTAAGTGTTGCGAATGAATTTTTGATACAAAAACAAAAACCTAAAAAGAATTATTATGCGCTGGTGTTGTGAGATGTAGCGTTTTCCGTTTCCGTGGCGGTTTTCTTTGCAGGAGATCCTTCAACCTCGGTGGTGACACTGTCGGGCTTTTTCCGCTTGATTAGATGCGAAATATCCGTTGCTGGCTTGGCAGCGACGCTTGATGGTTTCGATCCTGAACCGTTGGTTGTTGCTGCCCCTCCTGAACCGGAACCGGACGGACCGGCACCGTTACCGCTGGACTCTCCTCCGCTAGAAACGATGATCTTCGAAAGCTCCCGTTTCACTTCCTCAATGGGCTGTTGAGGGATAAGAGAAAAATCGATTAAAAATAATTCGAAAATGTTAAAAACCTCACATAACTACTACTAACCGTCTTCAACGCATCCTCGACGTCCATGATCTTTTCCAAAATCTCCTGTTTCATTTGCTCGAGATCCTCGATAATTTCCTTCGTATCGTCAGTCTGTTCTTTCGCCTTTTCCTCCTCGACTACCTTCTCCAGCTCACGGATGGCGCCCTTGAAAGCTTCAATCGATTGCTTGAATTCTCTTTCCATCATGTGGCACAAACCAACCTTGTAGTTCACTTCCGCCAGTAGGCGCCGATCTGGCAAATCTGTCTTGTTGTAAATTTCCAATGCTTTACCTGCGAAAGGAGACGCACACACATTAACAATCGTTTACAACCTCCAGCACACCTTCTCTCTTTCTCTCTGTCTATCTGACGTACCGTAATCTTTGATGGCTTCCTTGAAGAAGCTGTTTTCGAAGGAGATGCCGGCCAGCTCCGTGTAGCACTCGGGAAGATTTTCGTGACCCTTCTCGCCCTGCTGTTGGAATATGTGCACTGCCAGTTCCAAGATTTCCCAAGCCACCTGTAAGTTGTCGGCCGCTTCCTCCTGCGCGGCGGCTGTCGCATCACCATTCGAGGTGGAGGGTCCCGGTTGTGGTTCACCGTTTGTAGCATCTTTCGAGCCGGAGGAACCTCCTGTCTGTTCCTCTTTCTTATCGACCTTGCTACTACTTTCCGATTCTGCCACCGTTCCATTCTCTTTCTCCGCTACAGCCGAGTCGGGACCCTCGGCAGGTTGCTCCTTCGTATCCATCGGTTCAGCTGGCTGCTCTTTCTCCGACTCCTCTCCTTCCTTCTCCTTTTCGTCTCCTCCTTCGGCACCTTCTTCACCGTTTTCTTCCTCCTCCTCATCGTCGTCGTCATCCTCACCGTCCTCCTCATCATCGCCTGCGACGATCAGATTATTTTCATCTTTGCCGAGAGCGATCAGAGATTTGGCGTACATCAGATACGGGAGACCCAATTGTTCTGCGTTTGGCCCGTACAGCTCGGAGTAGATAGAGCAGCAGGCACTCAAATCGTCCGCGGCATCCGCGTACTGTTTCACGCAATAGTTGCGGCTACCGCGCCCAAACAGTTCCTTTGCTTCATTAATTCTTTCCTCCTTGGTGACGAGGGTTTCCGACTTTTCCGCCATTGCTATTTTTTATGGATGATACGTGCTCTATGCGGGAAACAGACAGCACTCTGGAATGGTCAATCCTGTAAAGAAAAAGTAAGAAAACAAACAGTGAGTAAAATATGTGTAGAGCAAAATACGAGAAAAAATTATGACTCGTTACAAAAAAACACTCATAAGGAAATATAAAGCAAAAGATATGCGAAATCTACGACACGGAAGGTTAACGGAAATTTATTCATGACTAAATCTGAAGCTTTTTCCATGACATTGCCACGTTCTCCTTTCAAGACACAAGATGATGGTGCTCTAAGGATATCTCGACGAAACGTATCTATTGCCGGAATCTCGGGAAAAAAAAACAATTTTATCCGAAATGTCACATTCGGCCTCTATTTCAGATGGTTTCATTTTCCGTTGGCTGCATAAATTTTAGTACCTTTTGTCGAAATACGCAGTGGTCCCTTTTCGGAACACTCATACCTGTTTCGTTCGTTTTCAATTCGTTATTCAGGGAAAAGACAAATTCTGTCCTTTCTAATCGAGATATATTTGATAATTTCATACTCATTGAACAACGTAAAGTTACAGAAGTTAAATTTTCTTTTCCACTTAATTCTAATTCTAAACAAATCCTGTAGTTATATTTCCCTTAAAGCACTTGCTCCAGTGCAACACGTCAAATCTGCTGCCCGTAAAAGTCAGCGTGATTCGAAGGATTTTATTTTTGCATGTCCTATAGAGCTTGCCCTGATTAATGATTCATACACGATAGCCCCGGTTTTACTTGGTTCCCTTCAGTCAGAGGCCGGCTTTGGCGCCACCCCCTATGTTTGCTCATAAATTGTTGGATCTATCCTTCACTCTGAATAGCACTATGGCACAGTCTTGGTGAATGTATTAAACGAAAACAGCACAGATACACACCATCCATCCGTTGATGGACCCAATATGTTGTCAAACACATCGGTAGTATGTAAAAAGCAACGTGAATAATTTATACGTTATATGTAGAACATTAGATGGATATCACTTCAAAGAAATCCAGAGCTTTGATCATTTTGTGAACAAAGCTCTAGACAGCTGTGACATACAATTACAATTTCATGAACCATACCAGCGGAGAATCACATCGCAGACGATTTTTGAGCATAATACGATATTATTGTTTACAAAATACGAGAACATAATTATATTCACTATAAAACTAAACAAATAAAATGTGGAAAATTTTCATTTTGCCGGTCGGTTTTGGCACTGGAATAATAAGTACACACAGGTGGGACATATATTATCTATTACCGTCTCGATTTCTCACATCCTTAACCCAGGGTAAAATAAACCTGTAGTCGTGATTTACGTTCACTGAACTTTCCACAAACATTAAATTAACTTGCGAATTATGATAACTAAACTTCTCGCTGGTGGAATAGCAAGCGCTGCTGTCAAACGACGCTGCTAAACGCAAAACTGAGCACCTCTCACGATTAACAATTGATAAAAGTAGTGCTGTTTAAACAGTCTGTTTTCTCTTCCGACCGGTTCTGCTTCGCTACGTATTGATTTTTTCTTGCCGGTTTAGTGCGCAAGCTTTACACTACTACAACGTCGTCCACTGGCGAGACGACGGGAGATGAAAGCTTCGAAGGATATTTTGGGCGCTGCTAGAAGATTCCTAATAAACAAAAACTTGATACAGAGCACAAAGAGGCAGAGAAAGAGAAAACAACATGAACACAACGTTGGTGTGTTTTCCACTCGGGAAAATCCACTCTACCGGATCTCTTTAAGGCGAATAGGGTGCTGTTTGTTACGAGAACTTCCTCTCCGGTTCGGAAACGATTAATCCGCTCTCCTACACACCGAAACTCTCTGTTTGGTATTCTCATCAGGATATTTCGCTTCGTGTTCGCCGCTCTCCGAACAACACGGTCCATGCCTGTCGAGGAAAGTTCACAGTTCAAGCGCCAACACCGTAGCGTACGCGTGCCGATACACGCTCTGTGCAAGGATTTGCAACACGCACCGAGAGAAAGGCAGAACAAAGTACACTAAGAAAGGACCTCCCACAAGGAAGTGACCCACCAACAACAACCGTGCTAAGCACCATTCGTTCCGGAACGAAGCATACTGAAAGCGGAGAGGTTTGCCTGCAACGTCGAAAGGCATCAATTTTGCAACACAACCGGCAACGGAATACATATCCTTCCGCACGCGTCACATCACAGTAAGCCGAGACGGAATCGTGGTGTTGTGTTGTTGAAAGTGTTTTCATTTACATGCTGTGTCCTGGGAGTGAGTGGAACAAATCTTGCCAATATTCAAGAGGATTCTTTTCGCTCCGTAACGATCGACAGTGTAATAGGTGGTGTTTATTGCCGCGCGTGTGACGACGCGAACCCCGAAAGAAAGCGTAACAGAATTTTCACGACGACAACATTCATTGCTCCCGAAGGAATGCTACTGTGTCATAGCACGAAGCGACGCTGCCATGAGGGGTGAAGTGTGTACTTATGCGACGACGTAAAATATACGAAAGTGTACGATAAGTGCGTTTTGTGTGCCACAAAGGAGGAGGGGGCCGTGCATTAGAGAGTAAGCGGCGGTGTTACTTAATCGAACGCACACGTAATCAGTGCCTCTCGAAACTAGTGTAGTGAAGGTGCCTCTTTTTCCCAATGGGTGCTTTGTTCTCGAATCTCACGTGCGTCTCTTTGAGTGAGTTTTAAACGTCGATCAAAAAGCAAGCATCCAGTTCCGAACGTTTTATAGTAGAGAAAAGCTAAACGATTTAAGTTACACAACAGATAATACTCATGAAAGAACTTCTGTACCCAGTAAATCTCCAGAATCACATGTAAGAAACGCTAAAAATGGCCATTTTTGCTATGATCCCACTTTCAGTGCCCTACGTTATTCAAAAAGATTGGGACACTCTAAAATAGGCTAGCGCACACAGAGGCAGGAGAAATATTTAAATCGATTTCATCGACACATAACAAAGTAGCGACGGGCGAGCATTGAGTAAAAGCATCGAGAGCACAATGCACAGCTACCTGCCCTCCCCTGAGAAGAATTGAAGCGCAAGCAAGCATTCACCACCAATTTACTACACGCTGAGCTTTTGCGCCAACATCACACCACCGTACACCGTGCCATGTGCTTCACGTGCTCTCTCCTCTACCACTCGTTCGTCGTGTAGAAAGTCCTGGAGATCCTGAGATCGGCGGAACAATAACATCGGGCCGTGTTTTTGGTCGCACGAAACACGCGGACTCGGAGTAGAAATTGGTACAAATATTTTCATTGCATAATTCCAAATTAATTGAGCAATACGTGGAGCAGAAGAGAATGAAATTATAATGCATGCGCCACCGAGTGCACACCGGACTGGTGATACAAAATATCAATAAATTCGTTAAAATAAGCGCGAAGAGCGGGAGGAGTTTACTAAGAAAAAACTATTATTTTTTCAGCCTGCAAAGTGCTATACATTGTGTTCAATTAGTGCAACTGAAGCGCGTGCAACCTTCTCTTCCCATTTCTGTTGTGTTTAATTAGTGCTTCTTTGCGATATTGTTTAAATACGAAACAGAAATTCGCTCAAAACTTGACAAAAAAAATATTGCTCGCAATAGTGTTTCCGACGTCAACGTAGTCACTTTTAGCAGATGAAGTATTTTTGCGACGACACACACCATCGCTTCTTAGGCTAAAAAGGGAAGAACGTTTTCTGCTAGCGACGATTTCCATTCGACGACGAATACCGAAATAGACCACCTGCACACCAATACCACCAGGAGGAAGAGTTTTTCAGCAAAACCTGACGCAAACTTCTACATCCATTGCCCTCTGTAAGTAAGAAGCGAGAAACTTTTACAATGTAAATCTTCTACCTCCTCCTCCTTCCCTGCAAACAAAGACGAAGGTTTATCACACGCACACACCCACGCGCGCAAGAAACTTCGAAACAGGAAAGCTTATCTTTGATAATAACAAAAAAGCCACACACACACACACCGCGCAAAGTAAGCGATATGTCCTGAAGAAAATATGTTCAGTCTGCAACAGCTTTAAATAGCCGATTTCATATAATTAATTTTTGCTTCACTTTGTTTGGCTTGTGAGCGAAGCACCGGGCTTGCCAACAAGCGTATACCCACTTTTCTGGACACACGAGTGCATAAATCAAACTCAAACATTACGAGCAGCGTTTGCACACCTTTCGCTTTCCATCGCGAAAGGACGACCGGTGGTAGCTGCGGAACCGGAAAAGGGAGCGCGAATCCACGCTCGCCCGCTGGTGGTGTATGCCTGTGGTTGGGTCGCGTTGATGGTGTCTGCTTGCCGACATCGCCTCATTACAATATTTATCCTGTGCCTGAGGTTATTCTATAGCCGCTTTGAACCGGCCAGCCAGAGGTTAGTGGCCGCGTCAGACGATACACGCACACAGGTCGAACCAACTTTTGTAGGTCGTTGATTGTTACAGGTTATGATTTTGGATTTGCCAACGACCGTACCATTAAAGAAAGCGGGTGGTAGCGAAACGGCGGAACCGTCTATCACCGTTTAATCTGGCCGGCGTCCAACGCAGCCCGGGTTATCGTGATCGTGATGTGCTTTGAAGGTCAGGACGAGGACGGACGGGTGGTTTGTCGTTGAATATCAGGCCAGCGCCAGTATATATGCAAATAGCACGCAATCAACGAAAGGTGGCAAACAAGGAGGCACAGGATGTTCCGTGAGAGCTGAAATAAAATATTATGTTTCTAGATCGCCGTTAAATCCAGTTTGATACACGTTAATGGTTACATGCATATCATCATTTAAAGACGAGATTTTCAAAAAATTGTTCCCCACCTTTCTACATTCTCTTTTTACTTTCTATAGCTACAGGGTAATAACGATAATAATAACAATTTCTTCACACACGTCACCTCAATAAAATGGTAGTGGATTATGTGTAGTGATTTAATTACTAAAACTATCACTACCGAAGCAAACACACCTACGCCCACTGCCTACTGCTCCTGATGCTGGCTACCGGGAAAAGGGCAGCCATAGCCCGGCAAAGCAAACAAAAGGTCCTTCCGTAGGAGATGTGCCTTCCGGGCAGCATCCCGTGCTGAGAAGTTATAGAGCAAACAGACATAATCTATTATCCCTCGATCAAACCACTCACTTCCCTGCTCCTCACTGGGCCGGCTGTGGGTAGCACCGCTCATCATAGGAAAAGTTTTCCCCCATTAGTGTGCCGTAAATGCTAGGCGTAACCATTTCTAGAACTACTGCCGCGCCACTACTGCCCGCCCCGTGACATCTGTCATTATTTTTATAGTCTATTGTTGCCTGCTAAGGAAGAAGCGGGTCACGATCGATTGCCGCCGTGGTGTGCTTATACAAATTAACAAATTCTCAGCAGCACCACCAGTCCGTGCGGCGCAGGGTTTGGAACCGCTTTTGAATAAATAAAGAATTATTTCGGTCGTTGAGAATGGACATATAGTTTGTACATTGATAAAATATAACATACATTGAACGAACTGTTCTTAATTGTTAGTTCAATTATTTTACTTGAGCATAAGAACATCTCCCATTGCCATTCCGTATTCATATTACTTCTAACACACCTACGCGTAAGGGTTTCAAACGAACGCAAGCTCACATTTTATGCTTTTAACTTTTCGTCGACAGCAAACAACTTTCCCCAACCTTCCGAAGCACTTTGTTGGAAAAGCGTACACGAATAAAATCCTTCCTCGCGCACCGAACAAACATTTCGCTAATGGATTAAGGCGTCGATATGATACTCTCCTCTCCGGTGAAGTAGGAAGGACTTTCTGGTTCCTCCCACAAACGCCTTCCCCGCGCCCCCACCACCCATCAACGTGGTATATCAAGCTGACATTCAGCCATTTAGCTTATCCTTGCGGGCTTACGAAAGGTTGACAGTTGATACCTCTCCAAAAAAGGATTCGCTTATAAAGAGTGGGCTCAGCCCCCGTACAGCCTGTGTCGTTTCTCGTTTTGTCTTACGGCATTTGAGGATGCAGAAATAAAATACATTCTGTAGGCAAAAACGAACAAAAAAAAAGCGGTGAGTGAACAAACACTGGAAAACGGTTCCAACGAAGAGTGGGCTTTCAGCAAATGCACTAATGGATTGCACTGAAAGCAGGTTTCGTAAGGATAGTTTAGTATTCGGGGTTTGGGGAGAAGAGAAATTACACAGAAAAATAGATGGAAAAAGTATAATACGGATTTAAGAAAAGAAAACAATAATCTCGATCATGAGGATTATTTGATTAATGCATCATGACCGTATGGTGTTAGAATACGAATAGATTAAACTCTAAGAGACGCTTGTAAGATGTGTTGAATGAAGATCAGAAAAAACAAGTAATATTTTAAATAATTCATAATACAAGGTTCTTCTGTCTTTTTGTTTACACACATTTAAGCAGTTCATTAAACGTGTCCCACTTTCACCCAATACTTTGGATAATGAACATACGAAACGAGCGTTGGTTCAACAAACACGACGTTCGACAGATTCTACGGCGCAATTACGGCATGCAATAACGTTTAATTTTCATGCGCAATTAACATTTGCACGGCCGCCACCAACACACAAGTAGCAATTTTCCGAGCGATAGCACACACACACACACACACACACACACACACACTCCACTCGTCCGACCTCCCTGCAATGATCTCATTCGGGGCATAATATTTTAATATTCAGTTAAATTAACGACCATATTTGCATGACAAACAATTCCGAATCGTGTGTCAGCAGCGAGCGGTCGTTCGCTTCGGTTGGAAATGGGTAAAGCGAGATCAAGGACACACAAGAAATCCCCTTTCAAAAGGACACACGGCAGAGAGCTCATATTTGAATCAGTAAGATAAACAAAAATACTTTTTTTTGCGGAAAAATACTCCGCAACTTTGGTAATAAAATAATGCTTTTAGCTATGATAAATGCTTCTAGCAGGATCAGATAGATAGGCAACGAATAATGAACTTAAAAGAACACATTAAAATGTATAATAAATGTGTAGAAGAACATTTTCACCTTCACAATGAAGTGTGTCCCCTCCCCAAAGGAGGTTTAATAATGGTAAGGAATTATGATTCGCTTCGAACAGAGGATCTCACGACGCTCTCGCAGACGCCGCCCGTGCTGAGGGCGTTCGGTTCGCACTAAAAATACTAATTAAGGATTTTGATTATCCTAACGCTCGCCCCCCGTAAGGATCGCGGGAGGAGATGGGTAGGATAAATTGGACACACTTTACACACAGGAACGATGGCGTCCGGCGCTCTGTCGTTTATGCCGGTTCCTGCAAACGGAGCGTTAATTAGGATAGATCCATCCAACGCGCCTCGTCAAACAAACCCGCCAACGCTATGAGCACCCGTGCTGGTGCTGGTGCAACTGCGATTTTATCACAATCCCATTACCATACCGCGCCCTAATCCGCACTCCACGAATGCGACCGTCGGTCGGCGAGAAAAGTACGAACCATTTAAAGTTCGTTGTGCGTTCCATTCGCGGATGCTTCTCTTCCGCCCGGACTAGACAGCCTTGGAATGTGGAATGTGTCTCAACGTACCCGGCACATCACGGCTTCACACTCTCACACATACACACACGTCTAACAACGACGCACGACGTTCGGTTATCCTTCTACTGGAAGCATCGTAAAAATGTCCAGCGGAAGCCGGCTGGCGCCTGAACATGATATCGTACCAACCGCTCTCCTAGCAGCCACTATCAACCGATCCACTGGACGTACCGTAATGTAGTCACAGGCAAAAGCGCGCCTGATGGTGGATCTATAATCTGTACCGAGAATAGGGGAAAGAAAACTGCTTATAGAAAGCGGTGACGCGCAAGATACGAACATGCTTAAGTAGTTGCCATACAAAACAGAAAGAGTTCATTGCTTAATTGGATTGGAACCATTTTGGAATTGAATAGAAACATCATGCCCTTGATGGTTATCGATAAGGAGGGAAGGTCAAACAGCTTTATGGAGGTCTACGAGGCTGTCACCCTCGAGTGGGATATTTATCTAAAAATTATTCTATGATCTTTGATCTACTAGAACTATCAACTTAGCACAAAGTGTGGGCGAGTTTTTCCCGATACGATTCCATACTTTATCCCTTGATTTCATTCGTTCAACACTTCTTTCACTCATAGACACAATCGGCACTGGAAAATTTCGTGTGAAGAGCGTTAAAAGCTGTGAGAGCAAAATGAAGAAACGGGACAACGGTTTATGACTCGTAAAACCCGGCTCGGACACCGGCTGCAAGTACACCGTGACGACCCGTTGCCTACCAGAAGCGTCGACGATAACCACCTGCATCATCCCAACGGCCAGCATTCCGACAATAGCCACGATACATCCACCAACGGCATCGAACGCTCCACCGACTGATATCGTTTCGGCGCCTTTAGAAACTTCGAAAGAAAGTGATCCTCCTATCGCAACATCACCCTCCAGCAGGGACGAACGCATCTCGCAGGTCGCAGAGGACAATAAGATCGAGGAATCAACGGTCGGGCAACATTCGCGACCCTTTTTCGCCAGCCTGCGAGCGGTCGTGCTGAGCGAGAAGCAAACGGCCAAAGTCGGTGAGGTGACCACCACCGGCAGTGAGCAGAGGGGCGGCGAGGAACGGCAGCCACAGTCCCGAGCACCAACGATAAAACCGACCAGTAAGAAGATCGTCGTCGTGGATCTCGGGTGGGACGGAGAAGACACGCCCGAGAAAACGACAACGACGGCAACCAATATCACTTCCACCGCTGGCGGGGCCGGCGCAACCACCACGACGACGGCGAACAGTAGCTATTCGCGCAATAAGTCGACCACCCGTAGCTGGCCCGTCATACATCGGAACAATTCCTACTACCGCTATCAAGGCTCGAGCGGTAGCGGAAGCGGTGGTGGTGGCGGTGGAAGTGGTATTGGTGGCCAGCAATCGTCCTCCCATAGAAGGCAACCGTCGCAGCAGCACGGCTATCTTCAGTATGACTACGATGTGCCCCTGCTGCAGCAGCCCGGTGTGAACTATTGCCCCGCCAATGATACGAACAACAACACGCTGCTCGGTTACGGTACAGCGAACGCATCGGGCAACGATTACCATCTGCTAGCGAGCGGCGGCCATCAGTATCCACCGGACAAGTCTCCCAGCATCGATAGTTGCTACTACTATCAACACTACAGCGGCGGTATGCAACCGTCGGCGACCACCACCATCATGGCCACGACGACAGCGACGAGCAGCGCGGGGCTCGGGACCACGACCACTACTACTGCCACGGCGAACGCTGGTGGTGGTACCGGTGGCCATCAGCAGACACCGTCCGGCAGTGGGACGTGCTGCTCGATACCGCCACCGATCATGTTCCTCTTCCTCACGCTGCTCATGACGTCCAGTGCGACCGCGATGCTGTGCGCCGCCATCATGACCGACCACTGGGAGCACGTTTCGTGGGATCGTAGTAGCCTCGACCGGATCAGCAACGAAACCGCCATCGAACTGCACTGGTATCTGGATGGTCGTGCCGCAAAAATCCCTCTTAAAGGCAAAGGTAAAACAATGTGATTAGTACCAACCATCGGAGTGATAATGAAACTAAAAAAATCTCCCCCCTTCGATCGAACAACTGACACCCACAGGTTTGCCGTCGCAGCACCAACACCAGCATCATCACAAAAGCGGACCGGCGGCACCGCCGGTTGTCACCGACAATCGGGCGGGAGTTTTTCTCGTCCCAATGAACGGTGGCATCTGGACGCTGTGCATCGACCTGACGGCGGACGAGATCCGGGCGATGTCGAACGATGGCTTCCCGCAGGTCGACCAGTGTGTGAACTACCTTGCCGGCACGATGGAGAGCGCCCAGGGCAACGACGAGGATGCGAGGGCCGATTGGCAACACAGTGAGTCCCAGGCGTCCTTACATCCGCATTTAAGTAGGTACCAGCGCGACCGCGTGCAGATTTTATTCTTTTCATCCTAATAAGCCCGAAGTATTCCGTAACGTTTTGTTTTTTTTTTCGTGCAACCGTCGTTTTTTGCGCAAAGCCCTTTTCTCTCTTGCCACACACCCTCATGTGCCCGGTGCTCGTGTTCTTCCGTGGCAAGGCGCAGGATCAGTGCGCGCATGGTCGTAGCACAAAGCACACACACGTGCTCTTTTCTGCGTCTCACGATGTACTTAAGAGAGTCTTCATTAAAAAATTATCCGTTCTGCTCTATACTCTGTGTGTGTGTGTATTTCCCACTTTCATCACCAATTAGACGATGGCTGCAGATTTTGTAGGAAAATTTCTACACCTCTGAGCAAAAATCAAATCCGTTTACAAAAGGTCTTCAATACCAAAAGCGCTATGGAAAAAGCAAAGGACAAAATTACCTATAGGACGTATAATTCAGCAAAATTTCCTATAGAATCTCTATAGTATTTCATAGTATAGTATAGATCTCTGTTAATAGTATTTAATTTATTAATCGGCTAATCATATCAATTAATACTATTTTCACTGTATGTTGATTTCGATCATTTTTCATATTTTGCTATAAAATTTTAATTTAAGTTCTGCAGCTTTTCGGTTTTTGTCGAAAATCATATCTGCATAATAACTCAAAACAGGAAAAGTATGGAATATAAACCCATACAAAAATTTACTTGGTTTCAGAAATATGCAAGAAAGCTAATAATCAAAATGATCGTTCGGGTTTCACGTAGTGCTGAAGCTTGTGTAAAAAATGATTTTTCCCCACATCAGTAAAATTTAGTTTGTGTTCCAATTTCGTACGCTACTTGCCTGCAATAATGCTCATCTTCTTTCATTGCGCTTCTCGAACATTCGTTCTCCCGTACCACCCCCTGAACCGTATCAACCGATATCGATCGCCGCACACTTATTACCCGTCAGAGCAAGCAGATCACAGTGCACAGAGCACACATTTGCATCCGTTTTTTATTAGTTTTGTTTTTCGTTTGACGCTTTAGGTAACATTCAATATGACTTCATCGTCCCGACGAGTAATTGCATAGCGCATTTCAATGGCTCGCTTTCATCCTCCTCCTCGCTCGCTCGGGTGCGGTTGTACAATAAAAGCCACCCGCTTACCCATTCCCGTCCGCGTATTAGATCGTACAGAGAATATTCTCTATCCACCCTTCCTGCTGCAGTGATATGTGCATAATTTATACATTCGTTCGTTCATTCGGGCCCGGGTAGGCATGGAGCGGCCGTGCACATATCTCGGTGCTGCGGATATTATCGATCAACATCAGTAGCCGGTGACAGAGCAACAATTGGCGGAGCAAAAAAATGTATCACCTCTCCGCTTGCTGGGGAGAGTCCGACATTTTCATCTGTTTTATGGCCTTCCACCTGCACTGCTTGCTTTGCACATCTCAACTTGAGCTACTTGTCATGCAAACTTGCATCCATCTTTAGAATAGTCACTTTTATCGCTTACTCTTTCTTACTGGAGCTTGTAATAAAAAAAAAGTACTGAAAACCTCTACTGCTTCGGTGCTTGAGGGCGGGACGGAGGGGTCTTCCCAACAACATCCTGCAAACTTTTCTCACTTTCTATGATATTTTTATCTTTCATTTTATCGTCTTTGAATGAAACTACACCACCGGTTCGATCGATCGCATCACAACCAGGAATGCAGAACCTTTCGATTTCGTGTTCACTGGTGTGCCTCATCATACTCGGCAGCGCTGCACTGGTGGGTGCGTTTGGTGTCTGTCAACGTCAGATCAGTGCCGTACTAGTCACCGGCGTTATGTACCTACTCGCTGGTAAGTATTATACTTCTATCTCTAATTACATTGCACAGGTGTTTATTGAAATACGGTGCAAAATGACACATCTGACACATTCGTATACCACCATACTAACTGTACGCTCCAAAATCAAAGCAACCTGAGGCAACAAAATCGATTGGATAGTCTGTTACTGTCTCTCTCAGCTGTCAGCTGTTCTCAGCCTTCGCCAATAATTCGTATCGAACGAAATAGCGTTCCGTGGCAAACAGCACTTACGGTTACATTGTTGCACACGCGTGTCCGTTCCGCTGGAACGCGTCGGAAATAGAAAATGACAAATTCGTATTCCTTCGAGGATCCATCCACAAGGTTGTTAGCTTCCGTGCCACGCCATACGGTCTGGCAAGTCACGCAATAAAGTTCAATAGCAAAGCGCAGCACGTTTGTAGGCGCTTACCGGCACCGTCACCCGGTGCCAGAGCTGGAGGATAGCTTTCTTGCAGCGAATATATGAACTTCACGTCTTTGTTCGAATTTAAACGTGCCCTGAGCACAACGTAGCGTGCAAATATTCTTTCAACGCGTTTAAAGTCACAGCATGTGGATTTTTAAAACGAAATGTACGAATTTTAACCGTAGTTTTTTGTAATCTATTATCCCTACTAACGGTCACCGAGGAACCCCTTCGCCTTCCTCTTTCTTCCACAGCTCTGTTTGCCTTGTTCACGTTGATGATAATACATTTCAAGCGACAGCAGGGACGCCCACTACTAGACAGTGACTTCGACGGTACGATCGACGGTGTGGTGGCCATCAAGGGTACGGCGAGGGCAGCATCGAAGTTCCTTGGCGCCCGCATCTTTGTCACCGCCTGGAGCCTCGACCTCGGCTGGGGCGGGGTGGTGCTGTGCGCCTTCACGTCCTTCCTATGGATTCTGCTGTCGAAAATCATGCGCTTCAATCCGCTGTCGGCGATGATTTGATGATTCAAATTTAAGTTCAACAAGGTCGCCGTTTACAGTGTAACCTAGCTTTTGCGACCGATCCGGGGGAACCGGCAAGGACTCCCCAAAGTCACAAATTGAATTGAAGACCAACAAAAACAATAGCAAAAAATCAAATCATTCAACGTGCATATAAAACGGCAAGCGCTCAATCATTTCCCAGGATCCTCTCCTGACGCGTGTTTTGTGATAACGTAGCGGAGCGATTATTCTTTACCACACGGATGATCTTTTTCTCTAGCTAGCTTAGAAACGCTCTCCCATTCGACCATTCGTAGCGTGTTTATGAGATAGGTGAAGCTATTAATGAAGCTCGAAACCATCGTAGAGATTTCGCTTATACACACTTTTTATGCCCCAGTTTACACTTTACACATTCGACTATGCCTTTAAGCTACGATCTTTTTAGGTAACGCTTTAGTGATCATAGACTGCTGCACCAACATTGTTTTACGCAAAGCTTCTTCGCTTTTACGATCCTCTTTGCCTCGTAGTGATTCATCTTTACTAGCAGAACTAGAGTAAAAGAGATACAGTTTGGCAGTGAGTAAATATGTAGTGGAAAAATACACTATATCAGCGCTGCTAGATTCCGGCACAAAATGAATAGTTTGTCAAATTTGGCAATCTTAGAAAGCTAGAAATGGATATGATTAGTTATACTTGATCGATAAAATTCAAAATAATTGCTTTCAAACATAAAAGAGACCCACTTATCAGCTCTTTTATCCTCCTTATCGCCCACACCTTCTATCCTAAACAAGAACCAATTGAAGTAATGCACCTATCATCCATCATTGAATTGAAACTGCTCCTTAACGATAAATGAAATACACCACCAGTATGTTAAATTTTAATCCAACATTTCAACGGTTACAAAAATACAAACACACTTCTGACATGAGGAAAATGAGTTTGTGCGTACGTACGAACGTTTACAGACTGTACTAATCTATAAATTATACACTTTACAACAATACAACAGGAATGAAAAAAAACACACTTTGAAGCAGTGAAACTGTAATAAATACTAAATCAAAAGCGCGAAACATCCTGCACACTATTGTACAGGAGAGCGTTGCAATTATAATCAAGCATCCTAGTGCAATGCTTTCATTGCCTGCAGAATAATAGCAAACACAAAAAAGAAACGATGACTAGATTATACTTCTTATTCAGTAATGTTTCTGTCCATCCCATTCGCTGTCGTTAAGCGTTAAGCATGCTTGCGTTCGTGATTCGTTCGATACTGTTCGATACCCCCCAATCGGATGACTCGGTGGTGTGCTCGGAGACGCGTTCAATTCGGTGCAAATATTCCGAGCTTACATTAGTTACGGATTTTATCAACCAACAGATCACGCACAAATGCATGAGCTCAAAGATCGAGGTGAACGATGGCGTACGAGACAGAATCCGGGTCCGCCATACACTCACACTAAACCCATTATCGGATATAGTTTATTGTAAAAGCTTTGCCTTATAACATGTAAGTAAACGGAAACGACAGAAGGTGCGAAACAAAAGATTCTCTATATATACATATACAAGGACATTAATTATACAAATATAAACTTCTGCGGAATATGATGCAAAAGCGAGAGAGGCTTTAGAATAAAAAGACGAAGAAAATATCACATCAAATAAATGTATGTGTGCGTGTTTGCAGATGAAACCTTAGCAAGCTGCTATAGCATCCGAATTCAATATTTCGTTTTCGACAGTATGACGCATTTTCCGGCAACTAGAACATTGCATCGAACTGCGTGTACCGTTTTCTTGACCCCGGTTCGCTTCACAGAATACGATGTCTTTGTTTGACGCTTCACAGGGTTGCTGCGACCGCTAAATCAACAACACTATCTACTGTAATGTGTTTCCATGTACGTTTTGGGATGTTGGGAACTAAAAGTATAAGATACTCATTATACGATCGCGTATGATTGCCACCCGACAAACAGCACTCGAATGGTTAACCGATCGTTTTACAAACAGGAAGGAACGTTCCTGGCAAGGGATAACAAAAAAACTTACCAACTTCCACAAATCGAACAGGAGGAATGCAGCAGATAATACACAACCACAGAACACTGGTACACAATTAACTTCAATGGTTTATCGAGTTTTTAAGGAACAACTGTTTTAGCAAGCCCGAATCTTGCACCAAATCGCCGAAAAGATGAAGCGCTGTCGTGAGATTTTTGCCGGGTGAAGTGATACAAATGGCGCGCAAGAAGCGAGGGAACATGCGGTAACGCTAACAGCTGTCAACATGCACGGTGGTTTACGTGACGGCCCTTTTGACGTTTGACATATTCGTATAATTTGAAAATAAAATACGTTACAAATTGTTTTACACCTTTCATTACCGTAAAACAAACATCACTTAAAAATCCACTTTGGTTGCGGATAGCAAATCCCCAATTAATCATTGTATTCCATATTCCTTCTGTGTTTATTTCCTAATCAAACTGAAAATTTAAAAATCTCAACAATAAAACCTAAAAATTACAACAGAAATAAATACGAACGGAGGAGTATCCTCGCGGGAAACACGTGTCTGCTTTGGTGAGAAAACGATGCTCTAGCGTTTTAAACCGTTTCGATAAAGCCCCGCTTCTTTTGCCGTTCCTCGTTGGCAATGAACGACGTTTCCTCCGATGTTGGGCTCAACTCCTCGGGCAGGGTAATGGATGCGGCCGGTAGGGCTGTTGTTATCTGCGGTGCAGGTGACATTATGGTACCGGCCAGCAGAACGTTCGGAATGACCTGATCTTTAACGGAACCGCTGAGTACGGTGCCGCTGCCGTTGCTACCACCATTTCCACCGTTGCCTCCCATACTCGTCGAGATATTCACGACACTCAGCGGCTCGAGCGTTAACCGTGACGGTGTATGCGAGCGGGAGGGATTGTTCGACGAGTTGCGTGACACCGGACTAGAGTTCTGCGAGCGCCGGAAGTCTTCCAGCGGTATTTCCTCCGACCGTGGACGCGGTATGCGCGGACTCGATTCTCGCGACCGTGGTGTACTCGAGCGGTTGCGTGAATTGTCGCGTGATTTCATCGAGCTCGAACCAATGCCAACGGGTTGACTGCTTTCCCGACGACTTGCTCCAGACGTGGGTTTTCTTCGTGCACCGGTGGGTTCGCTGAAGCAAGAGGAAAGGGTGTACATTGCTTTTGCGTGATTCAAAATTAGAAACACACCCGCGCTTACCCTTCTGTTGAGCGACTCGCGCTCATCTGCACCCGGCTCACGCTACCCGATGGCATGCTGTCACGTCTTAGGGCGGCCGCAACACCCGGCACACGGTTGCTCGTGGAAAACAGTGGTCGATGCTCTCTTCCCTGTCTTGCGGACGATCCATGCCGCAACGCGGGCGTTCCACTGGTGGACGAACCCGTCGAGCCGAGCGAAGGAAATGCCGATTCGTTAAGCTGTCCCGGAATCTCCAACAGTTGCGCAATTTGAAACATTTTCTTCTGTCTCGCTTTACTACGCCCTTTCGTCAGCCGCTGTTTGGCGGCCATACAGCGGATGTGATCGTCGAACATAAACTTGGCGGACAGGATGGGTGTCCGGTTGTTGGTCGCACCGCCCCGATGAATGGTAAGGTGAAGGCTGCGCGAGTCTTCCTTATCACCGTTTACCTCCACATCCTGGAGAAATCCCACAAATTTTGCCACACCCCAACCCAGCCGCTTGCTGTCCGGCTCAACGAGTATCAGCTGCAGTATGTCCATCACCAGAAACCGTCGATATTTGGTTCCATCGCGCATAACTACGGTGCAAGCGATTAAATCACTATTATCTGCCAGACGATAAAAAAAAAAACAAAAACATTCCACCTCAGTTAGGATGACAAATTACCGCCACAATCATTTACTACACCTACTCAAATCAAGCGCATTATCTATTTGAACACACTGGCCCACATTCGTGAGCGGAAGCAGCGTCTCCTTCTCTCCCGATATCAGCTGACACATACGGCGCAGCAGAAAGAACACTCGAATAGCGCGGCGTGCCTTTTCCACCTCGCCGCAGGGTAAACGGCGCGTAAATCCGATTCCCGTGAGCGGTGTTCCGGTCGGTGGCAAAAGGATGGTCGAGTCGTTGCACAGGAATTCCACATTCAACGCGGTTTTCACCATTTCGTTGTACCTGAGGCGGAGGGAGAAAGTAAATATGTAATCCCACCGATGGGAAAGAGCAAAGCAGCACGAATAACAAAACTTACTCATCTTCGAACAGATCAAGGAAAATGTCTTCCGATTTGTAGAAGTTTTTGAGCACATTCATGGCCTGATTGCGCGACTGGTTGAGGGACGCCAGATACTCTTCTGGCACGGTGGTCGAACCGGTCTCGTCGTTGCCAGCGCCAATTATCTGCCCGAGAAGCTTCAACGCCAACTCAGTGGTAACTAGCCGTATGCGGCAAGCTGCGAAATGAACCATAACTTAG
Organism: Anopheles farauti No. 4; assembly: GCA_000956215.1. Classification (NCBI taxonomy): domain Eukaryota; kingdom Metazoa; phylum Arthropoda; class Insecta; order Diptera; family Culicidae; genus Anopheles; species Anopheles farauti No. 4. The sequence continues at coordinate 21,503 of JXWZ01002378.1, read as the reverse complement.
ATACTTGTTGGAAACGGTACATTTGCAACGAAACTTACAGGGTTGGCTAGAAATGTTCACAATCTGGAGTAGCTTTTCGATCAGAATCACATTGTACTGGGTACGATTCGCTGGTGACGAACGGTTCAACACAATCTCCAGCCATTCCGAGTTTACGCCTGAAAGAGAGTTTGCCCTTGGATCAATTTCAATGTATTATATTCAAACAAAGCTATATTAACAATAAAACTGAAAACGTCAGCCAATGTTATTCGTACGGTGGTTAATATAAAAATTCGTTAGTTTGCGATGTTAAAGAAGTAAATTTCATTCACAGTCTACCGAGCATACCAATTTACTGTCTAAAGCAAGCTAAGAATGAAGGCAAACAACGTAACATAAAGACCACCCTTTCAACAGGAAGTATTTATAATTTACTACAAAAATATTAAAAAAAATGAAGATGAATGTGAAAACTAACCGTCTACAAACACCGGCACCAACAGTGAGGAGAGAAGTGTTGCATAGCAACGACACGATGATGATGACAGGACAGTCGGAGAGTGCAAAGTTCAAATACCATTGCAATACAACAGACAGCAACAGCGGCAGCAATGTTATTTGGGGAAAAGTAGTTAAAATTGTTATTCGAAAAGGTTAGTAGCGATGTGATGTTGTAAAGCGTTCAAATGAAGCGAATCTAAGTTAATCAAACAACCTGCAAAGTAACGATTAATACCCAAATGTTCTCTACCATACTCCCACTGCCTACTGTAATGGTTTTGCTTGCATACTGTACCTTTGTTGTTAGCAAGCGCATAAAGCAAGCACAAAGCCAGCAGCGCCAGAAAATCGTTTTCGGTGCAATCCAGGGACGAAAGCACCATGTCGAGGAAGGGTCGATTCGTTTCCGGCGTCCGGTACGCGTTGAGCAGCAGCTTTTCCTTCTCTTCGTCCGTGATGTTCACCTTCTCGATCTCTTCGGAAAGTGTTGGCGGGCTAGGAGAATCTGTAAAAGTGTGAAGATTGGTATTAACAGCAGTTGCACGTAAGCGGTCGTTTTTCTTCACACTCACTCGATATGGGTGGTTCATTGTTGGTCGAGGTACTGCTACTGCTCGCTTTGCTCTTTCTGCTACCGCTACTGCTGCTGCTGCTGCTGTTTGGACTTTTATTATTGCCACTAGAGTCTTCGTTCAGCTGTAGCTGATCGACTCCGTACACAGCCGAAGATGCAACCGTACTTTCCAGCGCTTCCTCCAGACTTTCGACCGGTTGCACGAAACCCAACGCCACCACCTCGCGGTTATCGATGTAAGCGTTCAGGACCTGCGCTGCACCCTCCTTGAACACGGTATGATCCGCGTTGAGTATTACCCACGTGAGCGCATTAATCAACGGTCGATGCGTCACGACAAGAAACACGAGCGATAGCAGAAACAGGGCCACGACGCTAGCGACACGTGGATTGTTCATCTCCTTTATGTCGATATCGACGACCTTGTTCAGCACGGCCGCAAGGTTACACGTCACCACGGCCATCGACATCGGTGGCGATGGCGTAAGCGAGAATATGTACAGTGGCACAAAAAGCTTGTGCAGCAGGTGCTCGGTAAGGACGGCATTCAGATCCGCGATGTCGAGACAGAGAATATCGTTCAGATAGTGCAGATGGTCCAAGTGTTCCGCCACAAGGTTGGCCAATCGGTGCTGCGATTGATGGCTGGAAAGAGTGGACAGTCAGAAACGGCCTTGAATTTTGTATCGGTCCACCGGTCAACGGTACTCACTCAATATCGTTTCGGACGCAGTTGTCCAGCTCCAGGATATGTTTCCCGATGAACCATACTAAGTTGCTGAAGTACGGTGCGGCTGTTTTGTCGCGTATGAACTGCAGCATGTTCGGATTCTGCACCCTGTACACGTTCAAGGTGATCGTACGCACGGCGATGCGTACCATCGATTCGGGATGATTGAAAAATTTGATCGCTTCGGTGTAGAGTGGAAAATCGTTCGTGTGCTCATTGTAGAAAAAGTGTATCGTGTGTGTGTTGAGCTTGAGGCTTAACGTTTTCAGGAAGAGTATGTAGTAGCCCATGACATCCTCGTCGGAGAAATCGAACTTATGGACGATGATCGAATTGACCAAGTTATTGCTGAGTAAATAATCTAAGGAGTAGCAAAGGTGTAAGTATTTGTACGATTCGTGTAAGTATAATGAGGCAAACAAACGGTAGAGCACGCAACGCGCCACTGGAGCGTGTGCATAAGCAACTTACACAACGATGTCTCATTACGAATGTTTTCGAACAGGATGTTCAACGTTTGCAGCAGCTGCACGCACACGAAACTCGATCCTCCGCTCTTCTGGCGCATGATGTGCAAAAAGTACGAGAGCATATTCTTCTCCAGAAAGAAGCTACGAGAACAAACGCAACAAAGGTAACAACGGCAGTGAACAAAGGTCAGTTTTAATGCACGGTGCAGGCAACCGTGGGCAACTCACTCGAACACGGACGAATCATTCTGATCGCCCCAGATCAGTATTTCCGCTATCGAACGCAAAGATTCGACCAGCAGCCCTCGGTTGCTCTCCGACACGGTCGTATTGCGCTCCAGTACACTGTACAAATATTTCAGGTGATCAAGTGATAGACGGTTCTTCGGACGATTCCATCCACCCCCGAACCAGCTACGGCTGCGAAACATTTTACGACTTCCTACCGCTGTGCTGAATGTTAGCGAATGGTTGTGAAATGTTCGTCCCTCTGGTTTGCAACGACGATACCGTAAGGAATCCTACTGAGTTTTTAATAGCACTTCCCAACACATCTTTTAATAGTTTTCCTCACTTTTTCTCATGAAAGCCCACTACGAAGCAAAAACAGATAGCACACAGATGGGGTTGATGTATTTTTTTTTACAATTTTGACGTTTCGCTATGACAACATCGCCAACACTGCCGGAGGCTGTGTGGACATGATGAAACATCGCAAGAACATCGTACCGAGCAGGAATGGAATTTTCATAAAAAACACAATTTTATATATTCAAGCAAGTATATTTAAGTTATTACATACATTTGTGTTAAATTACATCTTTAAACACTGGTTCAAATAAATTGTTTTCATAACTATTTTACAATGTAAACTTTAAAACTCATAGTATAAACAGAAACGTAGAAGAAAAACATAAAAATCATCTGTCAATAAAGTTTACAAACTAACAAACGTACACAAAAGCTGCACGCGTTGTAATTTTCGTAAATATAGCAATTAAACTTCGTTAACATGACCCTCTCCATGCAGAAAAGAAATAATGTAAGTAAATTGTTTTGCGCTACGTTCAACCAGAAAGGTATAACCTTTATATTTTGTTCATCCCAGGTACGTTTGCCTCCAGAGGTGAACCGGGTGCTGTACGTACGAAATCTGCCGTACAAAATTACTTCCGATGAAATGTACGATATATTCGGCAAATATGGAGCGATTCGACAAATCAGAGTGTAAGTACCGGTGCAGCGAATGCATCAATGCACAGAATAACCATAATCCTTTTTACCGAGCAATAGAGGAAACACGCCGGAAACTCGCGGTACCGCCTTCGTAGTATATGAGGACATCTTTGATGCGAAAAACGCACGGGACCATCTTTCGGGATTCAACGTATGCAATCGATACCTGGTAGTTCTGTACTACCAATCGACGAAGGCGTTCAAACAGCTAGATGTGGACAAGAAGCAGGAAGAGTTGGACCAAATGAAGGCAAAGTACAATATCACTACGGAGGAACTGCGAAAATAGTGCTAAAAAACCCCCCATCCTAATGTATGTCTAGAGTTAATGAACCAAACGTCAACTTTGCTATTTATAAGAATGAAATATATTTGTTTCAATTTCTCTATGGAATAATGTAGTTGAGAAAGTTGACGATACGGCACACGCACGGTCGGTTCTTATTTTGGCTTTATGCTAAGGTACATTTTGCCCTGTATCGTCTGCTTCACCGGATTGATGCGCTTCAGTATCTGCGTCATGGTTTCCACCAGTTTTTCGCTCGATACACCCGTTTTCTTGTTCTTGAACTTGGTCAACAGTTCGGTCGTGGTCATAGGCTTACGCATCAGGTACCTGCGGACCGCTTCCTCCGTTATGCCGTAATCACTGTAGAGAGAAAGCAGGCGGTTGAGTCAATAAAAGCATTGTTACCTTCCAATGTTTTTAACAACTTACTCTTTGCTGGTCGCATTAACGATTCCCGCGAATGTGGGCGGAAGAGAAGGTGTAGAATCCGATTTCACCTTCTTAGCCGGTGTGGACACGGGACTGTTGCTGTTGTCCGAGCCGGTCAAGTCAGTCGTTGGCATGTTGGAACCGGTCATCTTTCTCTTGAGCGAATCAAACTGGCTCACGCTTGGCGATGCGGATCGCGAATTATTCGCGCTGGACAGGTTCGATCCAACTCCTTCCTTGTTCTTTTTGTCTTTCGGCTTCTTCTTCGCGCTTGCCGAATCGGAATCGGAACTGTCCGAGCTAAAGTCACTCGACGAGTCCTTCTTGTCCGATACCGATTTCTTGTCCTTGTTTTTCTTTGCCTTTTTCTTCTTCTTGCCCTCTTTGCTTTCCTTTTCTTTACCGTCTTTGTCCTTCTCCTTCGCTTTGCCATTCTTGTCCTCGTCTTTTTCTTCGTCCTCCTCCGATTTTTTCTCCTCCTCCTCGGAGTCCTCGTCGGATGTGAGCAGCTTCCGCAGGGCGTCCTCTTCTGCCACGGATTTCATCTCCTTCACCACCTTTGCGTCGTGGTCCGATTCGCTGTCACTTGAGTCGGATATGTAGTCCAGCTCTCGTCCCTCCTCATCACCGTCATCCGATTCTTCGAAAGCCTCCTCGTCTACATCACGTTTCTTTTTCTTGCTATCCGCAAGTGCTTTTTTCTTGTTCTTGGCCTTCTTATCCTTCTCGTCGTCACTGTCTTTTTGCTTCGATTTTCCCTCGTCATCGTCATCACCGGACGAGGACATTTCATCCGAATCAATCCACTCATCCATATCGCTGATCTTCAGATCCTTACTTTTGCCACCCTCGCCCTTCTTACCCTTTGTTTCCTCCTGCTCTTCACCGTCGTTATCTTCGCCCTTCTTTAGCCGCTTACGGAACATGAGCGAGAAGTAGTTCATCGTTTTCTTCCGCCGGCCATACTCCTGTTCGGCTTCCTCCGCCGACAGTGCCTTGTATCGATTGATAGGTTGAAAGTTGTACCACTCGTTCAGCGGGTACGCCTCAATCGCACCGTCCGGTGCGTGCGTGAACACGTAAAACGCGGCATTCTCACCGACACCCCCCTCCCGGATGCCACGGAACATTTTTCCACTCTTACCCCCGGCACGCAGAATCCACGGTTGTGCCTCCGGTTTGTACTTTTTCGAGATGATACCGAATCGCTTACGGCGTGCCTCTTCGCGCAGATCGCGATTGAACTCGGAACCGGCGCCAAACTTTGGCATCACCTCCTCGATGCCCTTAAACTCTTTCTGATTGTTCTCCCGCTCCATTTTGACCGTTCGCCACTGGGTGAAATCTACGTTAAGCGTAGCGTTGAACCGCATGACGTGGTATTTCTTTTTCAGGTTCTTCGGCACGCGTATCACGAATTCCTGTACGGAAACTGGAGCACCCGAACCCGAAGCAGCCGGACCAGTGCCGCTCTTCGAGTTCTGCAAGCAAACAAACCGAATGGTTTATCAAGAGGTTTGTGCAACAGGTATTAAACAGGTTCGCTTTTACTTACCGATGGTCCACTCATTTTGATTATCACAAGAAACCTACTATTCAAAATACAACAATACAAATCACAGTAAAATTAAGTAAAATCTTCACGACAAGATGAATCAAGACTTTCCTACGTTTACCAATCGTCAGTGACAGCTGAAAAGGCGCTCCAACAAAGGGAATTAACGGGACATATAATATGAACTTTGTGCAATTATTAATAAATCCTCAATCGCTTAATTTGATTGTGAAAATAGTTAGGATAATTTTACTGTTATTTTTGTAGTGTCAAAACATTTAAACCATCAAACCATTAAAAAAACATTTATTTTCATACATTCTATTAATGCTCTACTCAGCCCTGCCGAAGGCTGTCAGGCTATGCTGACAGCTCCAGGTTGGATGTTTTTCAGTTGCAATCAGCCCCGAAGATATCGGACGGCTGCTGTGTTTTTTCTTTCACCAACATCAAGGTCGCGTGTAGCGTAAAGCGAGATTTTAAAAGTTAGTGCAAACTATAACGAAAATAAGTGCATCTACTGCATGCCATCAGCGTGTTACTGCGAGCGTTGCCGGTGCAGTACAAAAAATATGAGCCGTGCGCGCAACACACCTCCACGAACGGACCAATCGCAGTAGTCGACCGTACGACACAGCAATGCCTACGTGCTCTGTTTTGATTCGCTGCGCACTGTGCGTCGGAACGGTGCTGCTGGCCACGGTCGTAACGGTGGCTCTAGGCAGCAAGGACCAGCCGTCACCGAACCTACCAGAAGATCAGCCAACGGGGGCCACCGTCGAGCAGCTTCCTTTCTGTCCCGAAGATGTAACCCGCCAGCGTGACCTTAACGATGGGTAAGCAAACCAACGCCACAACAAAAACCACTTTCGCCAGTGGAACATGTCTCAACATGTTTTGACCGTGCCGCTCGCGTCGGAAGCGGTGTAAACAAAATTATTACAACATACAACAGGTTACTGCCGTCTGTAATGATAACGCATGCGTATTTTTGGCATCTGTGACGCTGCGTGATCTTATTGATCGTTTTCTATAGATCGCACCGCAAGTCCGCCTTTGAAATAGATAATTGGCTTTAAGTAATTGGATATATTTTGACCTACACTTATCAGGCAGGATTAAAATAGCATTTCTATATATTACATGCTTCGATCCTAGTACCTTAAACTTTTATCGAACAGGTAAAATCATCACCTTATCTGTGGGCTACATTGCGTCATCAATTGTTTTTGTAACGTATTTTTTTTTTGAAAACCGGAATACTGTATACCCATCGAAGATAGGATGAATATGAACCGCTCACTGTTTGGCTGTTCCTTCCCATCGACTCAATAATATGTGGTAAAGCAAGCGCGGGACATCGATTGATAATAACGCTTCGTACGCTGTTCAAGTACGTAGAACGATAATAGGTCGCACTTTTGCCCATTTGTTTGCGGAGTCTGTTTTGCCTGATTCACAGTGAAACGTCGCAAAACAAAATAAAAAAGAATACAGAAGCTTAGGTGGGAAATCTAAGCCTACTTCGTGCGTGGAATGGAGTGCGGCTCAATAATGAGAGTTTAACTTGCATTTGTGTTGTAGAAAAGCATCTTTTTTATTTTCACCTCAGTCCGGCGATGAGTCAACGCCTGAATTGTCGCGCGATAGCTCAATTTTTCTAATTCATATTTAATGTTTCGAAATATTTAGTAACTCCGCACACGCGTTGGTTGGTTGGAATGATTCAAATTTAAATTTCGGTCATCTTTCCAACAAAAGCCGCTCGCATTACGTCATGTTTGCATTTGAAAGCACTTTGCGGAGTAAGAATGCTATATTAATTTGCGATTTGAAGAATACATTCACGTATTAGCATACTTAAAGTTCATAATTTTCATCGTAATTTTCCTTAAACTCTAACAGCCGCTCGACGGTTTCCTTATAGTCCGCTTCCTCCAGTCCGCACTCGGCAAAGCGTGGTATTTTCGGTAACCGAATGCGGCTTACCTCACGATGTAGCGCCTCCAATCCGTCGCCGATATCGAACGATGATTGCACCGCGGCCAGAGCCGGACAGCTCTGCACGTACTGAAGCGAAACTTGTGCCAGAGGACAGTCGGTCAGGAATCCATCGTACCCGACGCGTTTGTCAAATAGCTCCACCGGAAACGGCTGCCGAATGGTCATCGGTGCGTGAACCGACGTTACGTGCGACATGCTGACCTCGAGGCTGCAGGAGTAGAATAATTGTAGCATCTCGCTCACGTTACTGCACCGGTAGGCGGGCATAATCTGTTGCCGCTGAGCCGATTTGGCCGTAGGTGGACGTTTCAGACGGTTTTGAGGCAGTCCGCGCGCACACACCGATTGCACGACGGCTCGGTTGCGCACGTTAACGTTGGGTGTCAGTTGTACGGTTAAGCTTTTGCCCTCCCTTTGATCGAGACAATCGATTAAATCTTGCGTATCGCCCAACGGGAACGGGAAGACGAATCCGGCGGCAGCCATTTTACGTCCGTAAGTGCTCAAATCGCTACACATGCCGGACAAATATGAGCCGGTTCCGGTCGCAACGGTCTTTAGACGATAGCGCAGCGTTGCGGTTTCGAGAAAGCTCGCCAAGATAGCGGAGGTTTGGTAGAAATTTGACGGATCGTACACAACATTAGGAAGGGAGCGAGGTTCGCTCACTTTACGCCAACAGCGTCCCATTGTGGACAGTGGAACGAACAGCGAGCAGTACTCCGGTAGCTGCGCAAAGGTGAGCGCAGTATTTATCACGCGTATCGAGTCGCTCATGGCTTCATCAGCGTTCTTGAAGACCGGTGCCTTGGGCGGTAACACCGGAAACAGGAGCGAGGATTTTCCGTACTCATCTTGCAGATGCTCGAGTAGTTTGATTGCGATACCCGAAAAACCATCGCAGCAATCGAACAGCATCTGGAATCCTTGGCAACCGTCGCACTCTTCGATGTACTGCCGTACACGATCTGTCAGTTCGTCTTGGAAATCGTAATCCTTCCACAGTTCCGCACCGTTGGTTATCGTGTCGAGTTGGGATTCTTCCTTCGAGTGTGTGTACCGCTCGATGATGTTAATGCTACGCGGATGATACCGTGAGTAGCTAAAATCGATCCAATCCTGCACTGTGTTGGAAAAATCGTAATCCTTCTCGTTCTCGTCCGATTCGTCTTTGCTGGTGGTGCCGGAGGATTCTGCTTGTAAATCCACCTGGTAGGGATGTCTGGCAGCAGGTTCATCCTTCTTTATAACCTCCACCTTTTCGGTGTCCCACTCGAAGTCCATTACCTCGGTGGGGTCTGTACTGATTTGTGCCGGGTCAGCTGGTGTTTCGTATAGATCGCCCGTACGAGGTAAATGCTTTAACGTTCCGGCGAGATCAACCATCAGTAGGCGTGGCGTGAACGTTACCTGCCGCTGTCTCGTTTGACCCTCCCGATACAGCACGGAATGATCGATTTCCGATGGTTCAACGTTGGGGTCATAGTTGAACGATGATTCCTGGAGAAGTGGGGGAATTTTTGGAAGATTGTATTGCGTGGACCGTGCTTCCAGAAGCTTTCGAAACATACCTGTATATTCCACCAGTGAGTTCCGACGTAATTTGAGTAGTTACCCAACTGGAATGTTAAGATTTCACGTGCCATGGTTGGAAATTGTGAAGATTAAATTTAATTTTAGCAACACGCGACACATACGATACATACACTCAAGTAAACAATGCGATGCTGTCAAAAGCTAAACAACCACTCAGGGTTGAACTGGACCTTGCGCATTTGTTCACACTGTATAGTTGAGCGATTGAAATGAAAAAAATCTGATTTAAAATTTTTGTTTTCAGATTGGTTTTCGTTACCACGCTAGATGGGAAACTATCGGCCCTGGACATGCTGAACGGTGGCGTTGAACGCTGGAGCATCCAAACCGGTCCCGGGCCGCTGCTTTCATCGAGCATCCACCGTCTCGAGCTGACGAACAACGGTAAATGGGTTCGCATGATACCATCGCTCGGTGGTAGCCTGTACAAATTCGACGGTGACTCGATCGAACCGATTCCGTTCAGTGCGGAGGACCTGCTGAAATCATCGTTCAAGTTTTCGGACGATCTCGTCATCTCCGGTGGCAAGGAAACGCGCTCGTACGGTGTCTCGATGCAGACGGGTCAGCTTATCTACGTCTGCACCATGCAGGGCTGCAAGAACGCAACCGAACTGGCGCTGGAATCGTCCGAGCACGGTAAATACGGACCACCGGAAGATGATCGACGGTCCGCCACACTCGATCCCCTGCAGGAGGACGTGCTCGTCATTCGCCGTCAAACACAAACGGTACGTGCCGTTGAATCGCGCACCGGTAGCGAGCGGTGGAACTTCAGCATCGGTCATCACGAGGTGGAAAAGATAAGCAACGAGGATTGTCGCGGGGGAAAGGAACGCCGCGAGGTGGATCCCGTAATGCTCGATCTCGATCTGCGTGTGATCATACCGGAGGGGGTGATATGTGCCGTGCGGAAAAGTGCACCGGGCGAGATTGTTTGGCGCCACAAGTTCAGTGTACCGATTGTGAACGCTTGGCGACCGTCGGGAGCGAACGATGACCGTTTGGTCGGGGTTGATCTGTTTGATCGCACGGACTGGCTGTGGAACGGGAACGTGGATGACAGCGGAATCGATCGGCCACCGCTGGTAAATCCCTCGCTGTACATCGGAATGCACGAGAAGCAGCTGTACATACAGGAATCTGGCGCGATGATGAACGAACGCGAGGAGAAGCTTCAGGAGCTTGCGCTGCTAACGGACGAGAGCAAACTTCCGGCCATTCCGTGGAAACCGCTGCCTGCTAGTATCGCTGTGGCGGGACTGTTGACTAGTGAGGACAATTCGTTCCAGCTTGTGAACGAAGGTGAGAACGATGAGTCGGGAGAATCGACTGCCATTGCCCGGTCTGTCCTGTACGCTTCGAACTACATCAATGGCAACGGATTCTTTCTGGTATACGATCCCGAGAAAGGCGAGCAGTGCGGCCAGGATGGAGAAGAATCGAAAGGCGCCAACGGTACGCTGTCTGGCGAAGAAACTACCCACAGCGGACACGGCGACGACATGGACACCATGTTTGACGTCCCGGTCAAGGTGATCATCGTGTCGATGTGGTTCTGGTGGAAGGAAATACTGATCATCTCGATTACGACCGCGCTCATACTGAACATGATGTTGAAGTTACGGCTCGAGAAACCACCGGTCATGGTGGTGGTGGAGCGAAAGGTTACCGTACCGATACCGACCGCAGTGGAAGCGATCGAAGAGTTTCCGCCTGCGATCCGGATGGGTCCGGCGGTTCGAAGCTACTCGGAATCGAGCACCTCTAATGCGGTGCCAGCGATGGTGGCGGAAAATTACACCTCCCGCTTCCGTGATGACTTCGATCTGGTGCAGTGTCTCGGTAAGGGTGGATTCGGTGTGGTGTTTGAGGTACGGAACAAGCTGGACGATTGCCGGTACGCGATCAAGCGTGTCGTGTTGCCGAACAAGCAGGAATCGAAGGATCGCGTAATGCGCGAGGTAAAAACGTTAGCTCACTGCGAACATCAGAACATCGTGCGGTACTTTCATGCGTGGATAGAAACACCTCCACCTGGTTGGCAGGAGCGGCACGATCGTGAGTGGATCGAACGCAATTGTCTCTCGACGTCGATCGACATTGAAACGCCGACAGATACGTGCCCACCGGTGCAGGGACGCGATGGGATGTCCCAGGCAACGCATGGTGCTTCGTCTTTCGAGGTGGGCATGAAGAATTCACGCCTGCAGCCGTCGTCAGTGTGGATGCCACGGCTACCGGAACCGAACTTTTCCTTCTCGAACGGCATCGGTGATGTTGCGTCGGTGAAACGCTTCGATCAGAGCGACAGTTGTTCCTTCATCGAATTCCGCGCCGAAGGTGCTGGTGACGAAGGGTTCGAAAAATCGGCACGACAGGACGACGACGACACGTCATCGACCGAATCTGACTCGGACGAAACGTCCGGAGTACGGCGGAGTGGCGGAAAGACTCGTTGGAATGATGATGAGGAAGACGATTCATTGGATATCGTTTTTAAAGAGCCATCCAAGAGCGAAGGCATTAGTCACGACGCTGGCGCCCATCACGCCGTATCGATTGACGTGTCATTTTCACCGGAAGCTCCCTCCCAACGGTTGGTACGGGCAGGGCAGGGCGAGGAACAATCGCAACAGCGAAAACCGAACCCCTTCCGCAAAACCCACCGCCGACCGCTTTCACTCGATCTCACCAGCTCGGGAAGTGTGCGGGGCCGTTTCGGCCCGGACGTGAAGGGCACGCTGGCGGGCCCGAGTACACTCGCGACGGCCACGACCGACCACTCGAAAACCACCACGACCCAGAGCAACAAGATCTATCTGTACATCCAGATGCAGCTGTGCCACAAACAATCGCTCAAGGAGTGGCTTAGCATGAACGGGTTCCCGGCGCGCCGTGATAAGATCGTGCCGATCTTCGAGCAGATCGTGGCCGGGGTCGAGTACGTGCACCTGAAAGGACTGATTCATCGGGACCTGAAGCCGAGCAATATCTTTTTCTCGCTTGATGGGCGCATCAAGATCGGCGACTTTGGGCTCGTTACGGACTCGAGCGATCTGCAGTATGACAGTGAGAACAACATGCCGACGATGGTGGCCGATCGTCACACGCGGCAGGTCGGCACGCAGCTGTACATGTCGCCGGAGCAGCTGAAAGGCCTACCGTACGACTACAAGGTGGACATCTACTCGCTCGGGTTGATTCTGTTCGAGCTGCTCGTTAGCTTCGGCACGGAAATGGAGCGAATCTGCACGCTGAAGAGCGTGCGGAAGAGCAAGTTTCCGGATAACTTCGAAGCGGATCACCAGTATGAGGTTTGTATCGTTTTCCGTCCGATCGGTTCGGATTTTGTTTCTCCCTAACGCAGAGTTTTTCGACCCATTTTTAGTTTAAGCTGCTGACGTTGATGCTGTCCGAAGCACCGAATAAGCGTCCGACAACCTTTGGTATCAAGGCTCATCCGCCGTTCAAGAGATTTCCCTCGAACAAGTCCACGAATTCGCTGGGCATCGTCGATGAAACGTTGGTCGTTAACGGAATGCCCGGATCGGCGCCCGGTTCGTTTGAATCGGACGATGGTGACGAGTGGCATTTTGAGTTGCCGCCACGCAGAAAAGACAGCCGGACGTACAGCACGTCCGGGTCCGGATCGGGCAGTGGTTCTGTCGGTGGAGGAGCATCGGCTCCTAACCAGTTGTGCTTTTAACTAGCTCGTCGTGCGTATTAACCCGGTGTATGATGTTTGCAGCTCTGGTAATGTTGCCAGGTAAAAGAACGTGTATATTGTAAGTTATTTATGTTCTCTTACGGTTGTTGTAGGTCTTAACGAATCCCCGTGAGCAAAGTTACGTTTTACGAGTAACGTAAGATTAGCTTTTTAAAGTGCGCTAATTCTTCCCGGACCAAGGTTCTTAAACAATGAGAATTAAGCAGATGAATAAAGTGATAAACAAATACACACTGTTATAAGATTTACGATACCGTTCTCTATTCTTTTCGTGTACACTCTACCGCGTGCAAATACAGCATTAACAGTAACAAAACACTCATAGCGTTCACTTCTTCGCCCGCTTTCCTTCGCCCTTCTTCGGTGGTGCTTTTCCACGCAGCGCTCGTAATCGCTTCATTTCTTCCTTGAAATCCTGATGCTCATCGCGGAACAGACCGTACTCTCGTAGCTTCATCGCGAGAAGATGCGTTTCGACGTGCCGGGGATACCAGTTCACGACGTAATCCCGCTGGTGGACCGGTTCCTCGCTGAACATTTTCACTACCTTCATCGACTGGGAGTTAGTTGGACGGGCCACTTCACCAAAGATTCGGTTCGACAGGTAGTTCATCCGCCGTGCGTAAGTCGTCGTAAGCTTCGTTAGTTCCTTGTATTTAGACATTTTACTTTGTTTTATGCACTATTTCACGGATTCTTCCGATCGCGTGTGGAATTGTGTAATTTTATTTGTTGATAAAATGAGCCCCTTTTGACAGCGCGTGTTTTCATGCGTGAAACTAGCCCACGTTTAATATATCCTCGCCGAAGAAACTTTTGACAGATGAAGAAAAAAAAGCCGCATAGCCAGATTGTTTACACTCGCATAAGCAACGCGCTTGAAACTCTTTTACATTCGTTTGTGAAAATTAAAAAAAACCAATCATGAAAGATCAAGAAACACCAGAGAACAAAAATACTCTGAAAATCAGAGAACAATTGTACAGGCTGATGATAAGGTTGGTGAGAGTGCACGTCTATTTGTCTCTGGCGAAACAGATCATAGTTTACTGATGCCTCCTTTTGCTCCACAGCCAACTCTTCTACGACGGCTATCATTCAGTGGCGGTGGAGTTGACCAGTCTAGTGCGGGCCGATCCACCCTGCCCACCGAGTGACCGGCTGATAAACATCTTCAAGCAGGCTAACCAAATCGAACAATCGAAGGAGAGCAATCTGTTTGACGATCTGCCGTGCGGGCTGGATCTAGAGTTTGAAACGGAAGGATCAACGCTAGCTCCGGAACCGGCATCCTACGAGACGGCTTACGTGACGTCTCACAAGCTAGCGTGCCGTGCTGGTTGTTTCAGCGGTGATGGACAGCTCGTTGCTACTGGGAGCATGGACGCCAGTATAAAGATACTTGACGTCGATCGAATGCTGGCTAAATCGGCACCGGAAGATATGGAACCGGGACGTGAACAGCAGGCTCATCCCGTCATACGCACGCTGTACGACCACACGGATGAAGTGACGTACCTGGAGTTTCATCCGAAAGATCAAATACTGGCATCCGGATCGCGCGATCATACCGTAAAACTGTTTGACATTTCGAAGGCGTCTGTGAAGAAGGCCCACAAGGTGCTGAGTGACTGCGTGCCAGTTCGATGCATTGCGTTCCATCCTACCGGTGACTACATGGCCGTTGGAACGGAGCATAATGTACTGCGAGTGTACGATGTGCACACGGCGCAGTGTTTCGTTAGCGCTATTCCTTCGCAACAGCACAACAGTGCCATTACGTGCGTACGGTACGCCAACTCGGCAAAAGTGTACGCCACGGGCAGCATCGATGGATCGATAAAGCTGTGGGATGGTGTTAGCGGCCGTTGCATAAACACGTTCACCGATGCGCACGATGGGGCAGAAATTTGCTCGGTGTTCTTCACGAAAAATGGCAAATATTTGCTATCGTCCGGTCAGGATTCGCTGGTGAAGCTTTGGGAGCTGAGCACTAGCCGATGTTTGATTGCGTACACTGGTGCCGGTACTACGGGCAAGCAGGAGCATCAGACGCAGGCTATCTTCAACCACACCGAGGACTATGTGCTGTTTCCGGATGAGGCGACGACGTCCCTGTGCGCATGGAACTCGCGAAATGCGTCCCGTTGCCATCTGATGTCGTTGGGGCATAATGGACCGGTGCGCCATATCGTGCATTCGCCAACGCATTCCGCTTTTCTTACCTGTTCGGACGATTACCGTGCCCGGTTCTGGGTGCGAAGAACTACCAATCATTAAAATGTGTAATTTGTTCGGAACCGGATCAGCTACCGTCAAGGTTAGCAATAAAATAAATGATTTTTTTTTTCATATTATTTGAATCACTTAAAAAAACTACTTTTCGTTTCACTTGACTCCAAGCGACCATTCTAGAGAAGTCTGACTTTTGTTTGTTGGTAAACAGAGCGATGTGCGTGAAATACGTTCGCTTCGTATATCCCTCCTTGCAATTGCGTCAACCAGCTGTTTTCCTTCGATGACGTTCTCCCAAATTTGCGTTCTTCCGCTGTTGTGTTTATTAAACAACGAATAAATTAGCAATCGTGGAAAGGTTACACGCGCCCAACATCGGTTTTTTTCTCTAGCTTCTAGCTTTGCTATCCTCCTAGCTCGTGATATTTGCGGGAGATGCCTGCCGCAACGTCGCGGTGAGAATGTTTCGCAAGGATGACATTTTTGCGACACCCCAAGAGCGCCAGCGGAAAAAGATGCGCTTCAGGGGTGATCTGGCGGCACACTATGGATTCAACCGAGATTCCGTCGGTTCCGGCTTGAACGGAGCGTCCGGCAGTAATCGCATCGAGGAAGTGTCATCGGACGACGACACGAAACGGTTGCAGAATGGTGAACCGGCTGCGGGTAAGTGTGAAATGCATCATGATTCTTTCAACCATTAGCTTACGAGCGTTTAAATGTGCTTGCAGAAAACGCGGAACGGGGAAGCCTGTACGATTTCGTTCGTATCGAACTCACCAGAGGCTACGTGTTGGAGCACGACGAAGAGCGGTACTCGGCGCGGCGTGAGAAAATATACTCGTTCCTAAAGATACCGCGCGAGCTGGAAAGTTTCATGCTGTACGGGTTTCTCCAGTGTGCCGATTCGTTCCTGTACATCTACACCTTTTTGCCAATAAGATACCTGCTCGCACTGTGGGCACTGATAAGCCGACCGATAGCACGCTGCCTCGGGCTGCGGCGTCCATCGCAGCGGTTGCTAGCACCGGCGGAAATTTGTGATCTGCTCAAGGGGACGATCTGGATCATCTGCAGCTACACGTTGCTGTACGTCGACACGAACATGCTGTACCACATGATCAAGAGCCAATCGATCATCAAGCTGTACATATTCTACAACATGCTCGAGGTGGGCGATCGGTTGCTGTCCGCGTTCGGGCAGGACACGATCGACGCCCTGTTCTGGACGGCGACGGAACCGAAGCACAGCAAGCGCCAGCATTTGGGCACCATCCCGCACTTTCTGTTCGCGATCGTGTACGTCACCATGCACAGTGTGCTGGTAATGTTTCAGGCGACCTCACTGAACGTGGCCATCAACTCGAACAACAAAGGTCTGCTGACGATTATGATGTCGAACAACTTCGTCGAGCTGAAGGGGAGCGTGTTTAAGAAGTTCGACAAAAACAACCTCTTTCAGCTGAGCTGCAGCGATGTGCGCGAACGGTTCCACCTGTCCGTGCTGATGTTGATCGTGCTGATACAGACGATGAAGGAATTTAGCTGGAAGTCGGATCAGTTTTTCGTGATGTTTCCGGACTGCATGTACGTGATGGCGACCGAGTGTCTGGTGGACTGGATTAAGCACGCCTTCATCACGCGCTTCAACGAGATTCCGTGCGATGTTTATCGCGAGTATACGACGAGCCTGGCGTACGATATGACGCAAACGCGCCAGAAGCACGCGTTCAGCGATCACTCCGATCTGGTTGCGCGCCGCATGGGCTTCATACCGTTCCCGCTCGGTGTCGTGCTGGTGAAAGCTCTCTACCATGCGCTGTCGTTCGATAATGCCGGCTCCATTGTGATACTGTTCGTTGCCTTCCTGGCGCTGCTAAGTGCACGCGTCCTCAACACGATCTGTGCCCTCGGCAAGGCGTGTGATCTCACGCAGAAGCATCAGGACGAGAAGAACCAGAGTGGCTGCAATCCGCTCACCTCCACACCGCTGCCGAATAACGCGCGACCCGGTGCTGGAACTGGGGTGAGCGCTACCGGTCGACCAACGAGTGATACCGCTACCTCACCCATCCACCGTTCGCAGATCGGTCAGGGAGGCAATGTAAACGCTTCCACCGGGGCAATGAACGCACCGTCCGTTTCTCTGAGCTCCCCGCCGCAATCGTCCCCACTGTCGGTGGGGAAGCTATCGAGCACACTGGCCAGCTCCGTTGGCGGCAATTCGACCAACTCGACCGATGTGCTGCGCAAAACTTCCGGACTCGGTGCAACGGCCCTCTTCTCGAACAGCGACGTCGATCTGGACGATGTGAAGCTAAACGATCAGGTGTTGAACGGTAGCAGCACTGGCACCGGCAATGCCGACCTATCGGGCAATGGGCGCTCGCAGAAGGAAGAGGACGAAAATGTGGCCCGTAGTGTGCCCGATCTGCAGCAGGAACCGGGTCTGGAGAAACCAGCGGGACGATTGCAAAGCGAACCACCGGGCGGCGGTGATGGCGGAGGCGAAAGTTCAATGCACCATCATCATCATCATCACCACCACCACGTACGGACGCACAAACGATCGGAATCGGAACCATCGATCCAGCTCGAGGGTGGCGGATAAGACCTGCACAAACTTTGACTTAAACAAACCCACAAAATGTTGTTCGATTTGGTTTTTTTTAACACGATTGCAATCATTTCGTTTCGTTTATAACGCTGAATTTTAGTACCACCGAACGTCCACAGAGGGCGTTCATAAACGGCAACGGAGTACCGCGGGGGTTTCCTGCATTGCAGTCCCATGCGCCCCTTGCCAAAGCACCAAAGGCTGACACGATGCACGTGAACAACGTGTGCGCTTAGGTTTATAGGAGTTTGTTTGTCAATGCGTCCGTCAAGTTTTGTTAAGCTGTCTTTTTTTTGTTCTTACCTGCCCTTCGAACGCGTGCGAGATGTACTTGTGTTGTTTTTGAAGATCCCATTAGTCGCTAGTGATTGAATATGAGAATAAATTTCGAGAAAACTACTACTTAAAAGCTCTGTAGCTTGGATGGCTGTCTACTTTCAAAGTGATTATTTAATAAAATAGTAATTTTATCGTCGGAATTGTGTCGGTGGTGCGGTAGCTTCAGATTCCCTTTCGGATAAGGAGGCTTTCTCAGCACACTTTATAGAGTAGGCAAACGTTTTGGTAGAAATCAATGCCCTTTTCGATTTGTTTTGTTTGATTCGAGTTGGTTATCATTGCGAGAGTTAAGTCGTTTTTCCGACATGTTTCGCTCCGTCAATTTTTATGAAAAAAGGTGCAAAGATAATGATTGACATAAATTCATCGCGTTCCCAGCAGGATAAGCTGCCATGGTTCGTGGCACGATTTCGCTCGCAAATGTTAATAAAAACAGATCGTTCCTGTTGCCCTGAAACCATGAAAACTAGCTTTAATTGTATGCTACGAAATGTGTGAACTGCTCCAGGGGGGGGGAATCGTAGCGAGACGAACGTTAAAAAATTAAACTACCCCACGATCCGAGCGCATCCGTAAGCGATTTTATGTGATTTTACGCGATTTCTTTTATCACACTTGCATTGTCTCATCGCATTGATTCCGATGGCACATTGCCGAAGGTATTTCTTCAGTTCTGCACTGCTGCTGCTGCCTGCAAATCTGCCACTTAAAGCGTAACTGGAGGGAAGTTTATTTTACGATTCCGCGGCTTTACACCGGCGGCGGAAGGTGTGATCGAGAAATTACAGTGAAGCTGAACAAACCGCTGGGAAGACCGTGGATCGGTGGTTGACGAAACGATCACCTGCATGCGAGCAACGAGTGAGAACCCATCCCGGAAAAGGGATCAAACATTCGTTTCCTTTCCTTACGGTCGCGATCATGAATGGAAGCAAAAGTGTGAAGCGGACCGGAAAGTGTTGGGCCGGGGTCGATCGAAGAGCGATTGCATTAAATTGTAATCTGCTCCTGCTTGGGTGTCGGGCGCGGGAACGCTACAAAGACACACACACACTCTGACACCCAAAGACAATCGGTTTGCGGCCTTAATTGATAATCTTATGATATGTTATTTTCCCCCCTCCCATCGTATTTATGCTCCGATCGTGACATCTTAAAAGGTATCATTTAATTTAATCCGCGCAAAATGTTTCATCCGTTGGTACGATGTAATGTGGCTTTTTTTTACTCCTCTCCCTCTCTCTCTCTCTCTCTTCTTCCCTTTTTTGTTTGTGGCTTTTATTTTTCACAACCCTTGTTTCGCACCATCCGCGTGTACAGGAAAGCTGCACATAAAGCAAAGAAATGCAACGTAGAACCTCAACGTGCGCGTGATCTTAAGAAGACACTTCCCGATCGATCGATTGGCGGGACTATGGGTGGGATGAGCGATTCGCGTCTTTCGTCTATGCTCATGCGGATCAATGCGGGATGGGAACCTGCGCTGGGAACATCGCGCGATCATCCACAATGGCTCGGGTGAGCTCATATTTGATGTGAGGTCTCCGTACGCGGATCATGGCTGTAGGTTTTTTTTTTAGTAACGATCTGTTGCACCGCCTGCGGTGGGGTGTGGTTGTGGGTTGGCTTTTGCATGCGAGCGGCTGCCTGCAATGGGGCATGCATTTTAATAGCACCACTACTGATCGCGGCTACCGTTTTTGCTAATGAAGCAGCAGTGTGCGCTCATTATCTGGACTGTCAATCTGTGTCCATTTCAATGGTTCCCTTTCCCTTCTGGAGGTCTTGAATGGTTTTGCAAACGGCTTCTGTGGAAAAAATGGACGAACACACACACACACACACTCACAAACGGAAAATTGTGATGTGCTATTAACAAATATGGCGATAAGAACCGCTCTTACAACCTCATCAATGTCAAATAATCATAATTGATTATCTGGTTCTTTTTGAGACATGCGTCGTTGGACAATTTTCGCAAGCGATATTTAGTAGATTTATTTGTGGATTTGTTGTTGACTTTGGCTGTTAGTTTGCTAGGATAGTGTTATCCTTAAGTATTTTTTTTTATTTATTGAAATAAATTGGCATTAGTGAAAATGGGTTGCAAATGTTAGGGGTAATTTAAGAAAATATTAATAAACGATCCATCAAAAAATATTATACTGCACACAAAATTGAAGCATTCACTCTGTCAATACGTTACGTGATGATTCAGACTAAAGTTGAATATAATTTACACAGTATTTCTCCCACAGCACTGTGTAACCACCTCAGATTCAGCATATTGTTTAAAATATGGAAGTTTCTATTGAATTAATCTGGATTGGATTTAAAAAAAAAGTAATTGAATAAAGTATTTTCATACGAAAACTTTTCTACATTTTTGCCCGAATTTCATTAGCACGGTTTCTTCTATTCGAATCTGATGGAAATAAAAGTAATACAATATTTATTAAAAAAAGAAAAATTTAACATTATTGCAGGTTGATTGTTGAAAATCGAAGCTTGAAAAGAAAAGAAGAAAAATTTAGAAAAATAAAGAATTAAATCACAAAGCATCTAATGAAACATTTCTAGCAGGAGAAAAGAATATGTCGATTGAATTTTCATTCTTTTTTGAGAAGATATTGATTTTTTAACGTTTTATCGTTATCGTCTTAAGCAGAAAATACTTTTGATTTCCTTGTAATAGAAGGTCTTAAAATAATTTTATTTTGATTCAGCAGAAACAAGTGAATAGCTATAATAGAATATTTGAA
This sequence comes from Anopheles farauti No. 4, assembly GCA_000956215.1. Classification (NCBI taxonomy): domain Eukaryota; kingdom Metazoa; phylum Arthropoda; class Insecta; order Diptera; family Culicidae; genus Anopheles; species Anopheles farauti No. 4. The sequence goes on along the minus strand of JXWZ01002378.1, from coordinate 454 downwards.
CATTTTCGATTTCGATTCCAGAGAGGCTCATTCATGAAATCGTCCAAAGAACGCTCCAAACAATCTGCACCGGAACTGCGATTTAGTAATCGAGCAGCTCGATAGTGAACCCCTTTCCCCTACGGATTGGGTTGTTTCCCCAAGAAACGGATCGCAATATCGCCACTGTCACAGCGAGGTGACACGAACCGATGGCGATGGCAGACTGGGTACGGCGATGGCACGCAAGACGAACGGGTACGGCCGGCCCGATACGATCACCCATTAAATTATGGAAAATTATAACCGAATCGACCGAAACCGATCGGCAGCGTGGGGGTTCTCCGGTGGGTTCGTTGTTCCTTTCTGCCCGGTTGGCTGGTGGAACCTGGTGGAACCCGGGCCTGTGGATAAAGCGGTGGTTTTCGATCGGCAAGTACGATGATCACGCGTGCCATTCGCATAAAATAAGCCA